>CAJHZI010000546.1:940000-1072500 GCA_905160935.1 Enchytraeus crypticus
AATCAAGAAGCATTGAAAGCTGATGCTTTAGCTAACAATTTAGCTAGTAACAATGCAATCATATTCTGGTCGGAGATATCTAAAATGAATAGATGTAATGCTAATAACAATGTAATCAGTATAGGAGGCGCTTCAGGTGCTGACAATATTGCTAATATGTGGAAGAATCACTTTAGTGCCCTTTATAATCGGGATCCTATTTCAATACACAAGACTGCATTTAATGAGAAACTTACTGTTTATAACACCAATTTCTGTTCTGGTCCACAAAGTTGTCTCTTATCTCGCTTAAGGATGTTGTTAATGTACTTAGTAAAATGAAAAAGGGTAAAGCATCTGGTCCTGATGGTATGCATATTGAAGCCTTTATGTATGGTGGCACTCGTCTCTCTGTATATTTGTGCTTTTTATTTAAATTATTTCTCAAGTTTGGCTATGTCCCCTCTTCCTTCTCTGACACTGTCTTAATTCCGTTGCTTAAGGATAGGAACAAGAATTTATCTGACGTTGATAATTATCGTGCTATTGCCTTGTCTAATTCAATGTCGAAAATATTTGAGTCCTTATTATTTGACTACATTGTTTCGGCAGATGAATCAGATGACTATCAGTTTGGGTTTAAGAAAGACCACTCTACTACTACTTGTACCTATGCTTTTAAGCAAGTTATTGAACATTACAGAAGAAATGGTAGTCGTGTCTTTGTAAGCTTATTGACTTTTCTAAAGCTTTTGATTCAGTTAATTACTGGTTGCTTTTCAGTGAGTTATTGGACAGTAAACCCTCAGCTGAATGCTTTTTAGTAACGCGTGTTCTTGCGTTTTGGTACAGCCACCAAAGCTCTATTATTAAATGGCAATCTGCAATTTCTAGTAGCTTTCAGATTTCTAATGGCATGCGGCAGGGAGGGATATTGTCTCCTTTTCTGTTCTGCTTCTATATTCGTAGAGTATTACTCAAAGTTACACAGTCTGGTATAGGCTGTTACTTCATGAACAGATTCATTAACGTCTTAGCGTATGCAGATGATATGGTTTTGTTGGCTCCCTCTTGGCGTGCTCTGCAACACTTATTGTATGTGCTAGAGTTTGCAACCAGGGAAATCGACATGATGTGCCACACAAAAAAAACTGTTTGTATGATATTTAATCCGCTTATCAAATGCAAATCTATTTGTGCTAACTTTCCGAATTCTGTTCTTGATGGCCATGAGCTTTCATTTGTATCCAGCTTTAGGTATCTCGGTCATATAATACAGAATGATCTTCATGATGATTTGGACATTAATCGCGAGATAAGGAATTTATTCTATCGTACTAATGTTCTTAAAAGAAAATTTGGCTTATGCTCAATTTCTGTTAAATTGAAATTATTTAGAAGTTATTGTTCTTGCTTCTATGATATAGCCTTGTGGAAGGTTTTTAAATTAGCTGCTCTTAGTCGTATTAAGTCCTGCTATATAAAATGCGATATATCATTTTTTAACTTCCCAAAATATAGTAGTGTCACTGAAATGTTTTTATATACTGGGTTACCGGTATTTGACACAGTGTTATGTAACTCTCGGTTTAGTTTGTTAAAACGTATGAAAGAGTCTCGTAATGCTCTTATTTCCTCCATGTCAAGGTTCTGTCTAAGCTGATCATTGTTTTATGTTTAGCTTTTTTATCTTTACATGTGGATTACGTAATTCTCTGTCTTTTTCTCTTGTTTCTGTCATTGTATCGTGCAATGTCTTATGGACTGTAGTCTGAAATAAACGAGTGATGATGATGATACCAGATTTAAAGTCAACACTTTTACTTCACACAACTTCAGTATATATATATAGTTTTAGCAAGCCCGTTTTGAAACCTAATGGTTCGAAGCAAGAATTGGCAACAAGCTTGCCCGAAAAGCAATAGGGCATCAGTTTGAAACCCAGAGAGATCAACTAATACAGTATCCCATATCGCAAACAGTCATTAAATTAAACCCGGAAACAGTCATTAAATTAGCTTTAGAATTTCCGCACGACACTAAAGTACACATACCAATAATTGACGTCATCATTAGATGAAGAAATATACGTTAAACATTCATTAACTATAGAAAAGCAACTACTATATTTAGATACTTTCAAGGTTAGATTTTACAGCATGATAGCAATTAGGAAGCGTTTTCACTGTCATAACTGGAGACTACTTCTATTCATTAGAGACCCTGGCTATTCTTTCTTTTTATTGATCGGCTGTAAACTGTTTATTCCTTCAGCTTACACTGCATTGTTGTATACACAATAACTGAATAGAATGGCTGTTCTACACGACAATCATTACTCAGCTACAGCAAAGAACAAGCAACTCTCAACATGTATTCATTACTAACTATGCCCTAGAACTTTTCCAATTCGTCTAGCCTAGTAAATCAAGCTTCATGCTAATGATCTGAAATTTAATTTTTATTATGAAATGAAACTTGAGAGGAATTGGAAGTTAGGGATAATACTTCATATATATATATATATATATATATATATATATATATATATATATATATATATATATATATATATAATCGTTATTACATGTGTATATAAATATATATATATATATATATATAAATATATGTGTGTATATATATATATATATATATATACATATAAATATATATATATATATATATATATATATATATATATATATATATATATATGCTACATTCACGTGTGGGTAAGCACAGCCCTTTGAGAAGTGATTAACACCTTAATCCATTGAGTGCTCTTTACGGAGAGGGATAGCAGCATGTGAATAGGGATAGATTACATGTAAGTATTTATAATATATATATATATATATATATATATATATATATATATATATTATATATAATAATTACATATAATATATATATAATATATATATAATATATATATAATATATATATAATATATATATATAATATATATATATATATAAAATATATATATATAATATATATATATATATACATATATATATTAAGTATATATATGGAATGTGAATTTGTGGCTTGTGATGACAGTTCAAAGCAGAAAATCATAACACAAGTCCCACTGAGCGAGAGAAAGAGAGAGAGATAGAGATAGAGAGAGAGCGAGAGAGCAAGACAGAGAGAGCTAGAGAGAGAGAGACAGCAGCCTAGTGTACAATAACTGTGATTACAAATGTCATAATGTTGTAGCAGATTCCAGCTTGTTGTTGCTCTTCCCTCTTGTTGTTGCTGTCCTCTGCCTTTCTATATTTAGACAGTGACCACTCTGCTCTCTATCTTATAGGCGGGAATTCGGCCTCTTGGGTAATCCTCCGCTTACTATAATCACTCTTGTGTGTACCCTGTGACTCTTCGGATCTCGGCCTCTGACCTTCCTCGACCAGCGCAGTTTCTGGCTTGCTGTGTTGGGGCGGTGTTCTGCTTCCTTCCTAAGCTAAGTGTTTTATATTTTGTTACTTACCTACACTGCGTTTTACTGTGTTTTGTGTTAATACAATTTCACATCACATTTCAGTACGGTTTTGTTTGGCATTGTTCATTATAGGCATTTCAGAGTAACTCCAAATTAGTCACCTTAAAATCATACACCTAGATAACGACAGTGTGCGCCCACTACGGACACACGCACCACCGCCACAATGTGTTTACTTCTAAACAAAAAAGTTTTTATTGAGCACTTTTCAATTACTTTACACATTGATCTGTCTGTTTTATTTTGGTTTATATCTTCATGTTTGTAGACCACGGCAGATACACAGAGAAACAGGTTAATGAAAGCAATTTTATCATAAAATATTATGAATTTACGATACTCCTGCTACTCAGTTAATCCTGATACTCAGGATTAAAGCATACAGAAAGTATATTCCCATTCAATAGAAACCATTTCATAGAAGACTGGAGCCAGCAAACTATTCTCTAACTCTTCCATCATTCAAAATATACGGATCATAATTTGTATAAAATGGACCTCAAATTAAGAGGCCTGATTGCCAAACGAAAATTAAATCTGTAGAATTTTCAATATTTATTCAAATTAACTTGTAAGTACAGGGCTATTTTTTAAATCTTGAATCAAGTCACATTTAGAAATCTAGTGTCACGTAGCATTTAGAAGTGGTTAATTAGCAATATTATTTACATACAGACAGCACTTACCTTTGCATCCCTCACAACTAAATGCATTATAGTGAAATCCTGAGGCCCTATCACCACATATATGGCACAGGTCCTTAGAGGATTCTGCACTGGTGCTAGTAGTAGGAGATGTAAGTCCAAAAGGTTCGACCTTAATAGGCGGCAGACCTTCCTCTGAAACTACGTCAGAAATATCCACATTCTGAGGTTTCTTCCTTCTCGTCCTTTTAGAAGTCACATTCTGCAGTGCTTCGTCATTAGGATCCACTTCTTCGAGATTGCATGCTGATAAATTCAATGTGCTATCAATTTGATGTGGTTCAGAAGGATTCCACATCAATACTTTCATACTACCCTTCTTTCGTGGTATTGAGAGATTTCAGGGTCTAGCTATTATTATTCAAGTATATCCGAAACAAAATTGAGTGATACTGAGTAATCCATCAGCAAAATAAAAGTTTACGATTCTTTTTGTGAAAATTAAGAACTACCTATGTAATCCTTACAAGTTACAATAATGATATTATAAATCATAAATTGATTTAAATCTTTTATGAAACCATTAGATTTACTATGGTTATTTGCATAAATACACGATTTAAAGAATATAGATCTGTAAACCAAATTCAGCAACATTAGAACTTATACTTTCGCAATCAGTGCAAATTGAAGTTAGACAACTAGTCTCAATTTCAATGCTAAAGAGACATTGAACACAGGGGCGTCCATCCCCCACCCCCTAGAGCAACGCCTCATGCTTCCACCCCCAACTCAAGCTGCAAAATTTTTCCACTCCATTTATTTTTAAAGCTTTTCATATTTTCTACCTTCCCATCTATTTATTCAATGGTGCATCGTTGTTAGCATTGTGTGGATGCTCCTGATTGAACACAGAACAGTTGTCTAAACAGTTGCAGCTAAGTGGGGTGGAATTTAGCACACTTGGTTTAGCTGCATTAGTTGAACGAAGTTAAGCTATGTCGAGCCTAGTTAGTACATGGTTGGATGACCACCATAGAAGACCGACTGTTGACAGCTTTGTATATAAAGACTCCCAGGGTGTTGGAAGGTTATTCTTAAATCTGCACCAGCTGCAGTCGATGTGCCATCAAAATGCTAAAATTGCTAATAACCATGAAGAGCAAGGTGGAAATGATGAAAAATGCAAAAAGCAACCAAGCAAGGACACTGAAGCACATGCAGTTGTGTATGTAACTATATGACCAAAAATATAAATGTTAAAATTAATTTCATTGTGCCTTGTATTATTATTCATTAAATTATATTCATCCATCAGGTCATTGCAATATTACCAATAAGACAAATTATTCTTCACAGTGTATGGGAATGAATAGTTTTTATCTCTCGCTATCTTACTTACCAATTTCCTCCAATGCTCACTAAGAAGTCTGAATATTATTTTTCATTAAATTATATTTATCCATTTAGTCGTTTCAATATTACCATTAAGACAAAATTATTCTTCACAGTGTATGAAAATCAACAGTTTTTATCTCTCGCAAGTTTACTTCCAATTTCCTCTCACTAAGAAGTCTGAACATACACCGTAAGAGGCAACTAAGCAGAAACAGTGGAAGTCAGTAACAGAAGTCTATTTGATCCCAACCTAAAGGTTACAATAAGCTATGCAAATGAAAACTAATAAAATTAAATAAATTGGTCGTCGATGATATGCGCTTTAATATGTTCATAAAATTACTGAGTGCTAAAAAATAAAATTTGTAGTAGTGTGATAAACGGCCACAAGTTGTCTAAAATTTCCAACCTTTGGAATTTATCCAAGGTACCATATAGACGCTTGTATAGTTACATATAAAGTTTATCATCACTAAGCTTAACCCTAGAATAGGCCTGAAACGATGTCAATGTAACATAGTATAGCTCATTAGGGCCAACTGGCAGAAAAACTTTAATACATGATAAACTTTCCATGGACCAAAGGGGATATACATAATTGAACCCACGCCACCAGAATCCGAGACGAACACTGTAACCGTTACACCATATCCTCTACCATAAAATTAAATAATCTCTCTTACCATACTCAATTTGAAACATATATGGTCACTAAGAGACTTAAAAGTATTCCTTTAACATGTTATATTATAATATTATGGGATCCCTACAATGTAATAGAGGTTTTGCAGCTCTCATTATTTCATCAGCAAAAATTATAATTTTAAAATTTAAATAGTTATTTAACACCAACTTCTTAATTCAACTCATCCTTAGTAGGACTATTTAGTATAATGGTTAATACTAAATCGATTTTCCTACGAAATTACTAAACATAACATAACTCGCTTTAATATGAACGAGTAAATACTTACACAGAATAAAATAAAATCAAGTTTCCTTAACAATTATAACTTCTTTTTTTTATAAAAATGCGTAATATTCATTAAACATCGATTGACGTGGTTATTGCCACATATTGCTAGAAGGTTGAGCCAAATGATAGTTATTTCTCTATCCATCTATTTTTCAAATTATAAATTATCGAGTCACTAATTAATTCATACGTAACCTAATAGATTGCTTAATAAACTATTTATTTACATAATTAAATGTATTAAATTAATTATAAATAAACAAATGACCCCTTTAATGCGTGAGATAGGACCATATAGTACGTAAATATAGCTTAATTATAGAGAGTTTCAGGCTTCACGGTTAACAATCTTGATTTTTGCTGATTACTAAAATGACTAGTTATATGATGCCTTAACATTTGGATATGTATTATTGATTTATTAGCAATGACATTACTTCAGAAATAGACTATAATAGCTAAAATAGTTGTCGAAAAGTTACTGCTAAGACAGAGTAATCTATATATAATTTAAAAATAGGACTATGAATAACCACGTTACCATGTTTAAAAATAAATTACACCTGGCACTCCTAAACAAACAGATTGCTTTTATATATTCGTAGTTGGCTAGACTGAAGATAGAAATAAAAAAGTAAGCTTAAACACGCATTATAGTGAAATGATCAACTATGTTGATATCTATCACTTTTAATGCCACGTGTTTAAATCGCAAGGTAATTTAGATCATTTTCCGTATAGACCTTTTATAATATGTAGCGGTAACTGTGTTCATGTAATAAACAATAATAATAAGCCTACGTAGAAGAGTGGGGAGGGGTGTGTGCTTCTATTGCCGGCTGGCAATATTCTACATCTTCGTATATATTTATTATGTATTTCTTTATTTATTAACAGAATGGTATTTGAAGTAATTACAAAAAAAATTGATGATAAACATATGTCTTAATTTACAGTTAATATATGTCTAGATAGAATATCCAGAGAGGATATATTACATTTACAGGATAAATTACATTGCAGTAGCCTGCCACAAAACAATCAATTTTGTGATGCACAGTGGCGCCGCTCCAACGAATGAAATAATTCATAAGTTGATTTTTCAAAGTAAACACCTCTTATAATAGGTCTATAACCAGTCCAGTGAATGTCCGAGATTTGACTATCAGATCAGCGCGCCTGGGATTCGAACCCACGAGGGTTCAATTCACCTCAGGATCTGTCAATTAAAATTTCATGACGTTACCCCTGCGCTATTAAGACATTCTACAGGAAAGTACTGTATTGATAGGAAAGTTTGCTAATTAAAATATAAAACAAAACTAGAATGAAGGCAATATGGACATATTTTGTTCTTCTCATATGATGAACAGTTAGATTTGGAAAGCTCTTGAATGAAGATAGTTTAAATGGGTGTATAACGAATGGTTTCGCTAATAACTATAATTATTTATGTATTAACAGTAAAAAATAACGTCGACAACAAATAGCAACTGAAGGTTACAACTGCCCATGTCAACATTTAGCACTGCGAAATCGAATCCAAATCGATAAGTAGAGTGTGGGGTCCAGTAGAACGTTCATAGATGCTACAAGTCTTCAAAACTTCCTAAACCTGTAACTGTAATCTACATGTATAACTAAGTTAAGTTATAGGTTGAGTTAAGAATCTGCGAACCAAAATTCTGGAAACTTGTCGAAAGAAGAGTATTAACGAAATGAATGTTTGAGTGCTTGTCTCATGTAGTTCCTCTAAATACGGTATAGTGTATATTACAAAAAGTGCAAGGATAGGAGAGATCAAAAAAGCTTTTAAGAGCCTATACATGCGTACATGTAGAACCTCCATGTATTTGTATGCATGGATATATATATATATATATATATATATATATATATATATATATATATATATATATATATATATATATATATATATACAGTAAGCTATCTTAGGAAGGGCCTCGACCTTTGCCTTCAGAGCCTTCAGCTTGGGAGTGACGCTGAGGTCAAGGTTGAATCCGTTGGACTCAACCCACGTGCAGAGATCAATGAAGGCTACGTCAGCCCACGTGAGAGCATCTCCTACAAAGAACGAGTTCCCACCCTTGTTCTGCGTCAGAAGTTTCTCGAGATTCTTGATGTGATTAAGGAGAGCGCTGCTATGAACAACGATCGCGGATCGCTAGTCGACATCGTTTATGGTCAGAACTACGACGGTATCTGATCGTCTTCGAACCTCTGACTTTCGTTCTTGATTAATGAACACATTCTTGGCAAATGCTTTCGCAGTAGTTCGTCTTACGGCGATCCAAGAATTTCACACATATATATATATATATACCTATGTATATATACATATATATATATATATATATATATATATATATATATATATATATATATATATATATATATATATATATATATATTGGGGAACTCATAATTTATGAGTCATTGATTAACTCATAACTCAAAGAGTCACGGATTAACACTGGAACTACCAGAATTACGCTACTCCCAGAACTACCAGCAAGTCATTTTGACTCATTGGAACAACAGCATTTTGCAACGTTTTTGATCAATGATTGTGTATATTTCTTTTTACTTACGACTCATAAGCCATGGAATAACTCATTAATTACTCGTAATTCATGGCCATGGATTAACTCATAATTCATGACCAATTGGCCATGGATTAACTCATAATTCATGACCAATTGGCCATGGATTAACTCATAACTCATGAGTCATAGATTAACTCGCAACTTATAAGTCATGGATTAGCTCATTACTCATAAGCCAAGGATTAACTCATTACTCATGGATTAACTCATAACTCATGGATTAACTCATTAACTCAAGAGCCATGGATTAACACATTACTCATGAGGGCGCTATACAAGACTATGAATTAAACCCCACCTCAAACAGCGTGCGTGTATACCTGTGTGAGAATCTATAACCGATTTAGATTTGACTCAATAGCGCTCTTCTATTCTTATTCCATATAGTTACACACATGTCACAAGCATGTGCAGAAGAGTTGCCTTTCTTATGGTTGCGGTTTATTGTTGCTCGATGTTGTCATTGACGACAGTAGAACTCTGTCATTGATATTATTGTGAGAGTGACAGAGACATGAGTAAGGCGAACACAGCCAGAGAAATTACACTACTCTAAAACCGAAGGATGAACAGATAACTCGTGATTATATAATTTTTGTTATTCCTAGCTACTTCACAGATTACCAGCAAAACTTATGAAGAAATTTTAATTGACACACAGTCATACAGACAAAACCTTTACAGACAAATCACAATATATGAACAGTAAGCCCAACGATAAAGTCAATTGAGCACAGTTTCTCATAATAACAAAATAAAATCTTCATTTACAGAGTTCGCATCTAGGAAACATACTACCAACCAATTTGTTAATGAAAATTTAATGTTCAACACAGGTAGAGAAAGAGATTTTACGGAGATCGCTTTAAAAATATAAAAAGTT
This sequence comes from Enchytraeus crypticus, assembly GCA_905160935.1. NCBI lineage: Eukaryota > Metazoa > Annelida > Clitellata > Enchytraeida > Enchytraeidae > Enchytraeus > Enchytraeus crypticus. The sequence continues at coordinate 950,013 of CAJHZI010000546.1, forward strand.
GAAATTAGGAGGGGAGGGGGTTGCCTTTTATGCAACAATGCTTTCATCTACAAGTACCAATAATTATGATATGATAGTTGACAAATTAAGTATAGCATTAGGTATTAACTAATCAGCCATCACTTTGTGGATAGATGAAAAGGTACCAAGTTGACAAAAACAATCAGACCATTGTTACGTCTAGGGCTATGCAAAGAAAATGTAAAAAAACACATCTCTTAAAAGCCATTCCAGAGATGTACTAAGAGGAGATATTAAAGGAAGGGCGACTATTGAAGTGTTGGAGAAAGTCTAAGATGGATATTTTCAATTGTCTTTTAAACAGAAAAGCTTTCAGCTAAGAAAAAGGAGTAGTAAGAGTAGGTGAAAAGGTTTCAGATCAGCACAGAAGCATACAAGCAGAGAAAGATAAAGCCAATAGCTAAAGCTAATTTGAACCATGTAGGCTACCCACTGATCCGCTGTCGAACAAGTTACCAACAAGTCACCGGCTCAGCCAAATAATTAGAGACCTAGCATCTAGCGAGAAGAAAAGTTACATCTATTCAGAATCATTACTTAACAAAAGGCAGTTGTCTGAAAGACAATGATAATGGCAAACTTATCATTTTTTAACAGCATTGCAACTGTCAACTATCATTCAGCTTTTAAGGTTAAGATCCTCGTCAGAATGTATTTGTTCCGAACATGGCAAACAGCCAAAGTATTTATTATTTGTCAAGAACACTGAATGCAGGTAGATCAGAGTTTCAATAGATTTTCTTGTACTAGAAACAGTAAAAAACTGATAGCGTACAAATAAAAGAAACCATGCTTTAGCGTTCACTGTCTTGATATAAACCTTCATCGCTCAGCAATTCACTCCAGCGTAATGCTACATACATTCTTCAGCCACAGAAGTTCTACTTAAAATTTGCTTCATAGAATTCCATTTTATTAACAAGCATGTACATCCATACGGGTGTAAATAAATAAACAGGAAAAATAAATTGCAAAAATTCATCCATTATTTTTAGTATTCTGTCAAATTAGCAGAAAAAACGTTAGAAATTGTTTTCTTATTCCCAATTTTCTGTTATGCTCGTCAATAAATACTAAATAGACTAATACCGATTCAATCACAAAGACAAAATGTTACCACACCTAAAATGCAGTCCTAAAATAGTACAATACAGCACCTGATTTTAAGGTGATTTTTTTCATTTCTTGCAAAGTATTTATATTAATGGGCTCCGGTAAATGGTTCGTATTTCATTGGCTGTTCACGAACTAAAGTTAAATACACTATATACTGAAGAAAATTATATTTGCATTTCCAGACATATTACGTAAAATTTCAGAAAATTTTTATTTCACGAATAAAATAAGAGAAGTTAAGTTAGCACAAAATACCATTGACAAAATTCACTGCTATATACACAGACACAAGTACAGGTCAGCACAAAATAGTAATTCTATATAAGATTCACCGAATAAACGAGACAACAGCAGTGCAAAACTAAATGTGATTTTTAAAAGAGAGGAGAGGCTAAAAATAAGGAATCGTGGGTCTCTAACTTACAACTAGTTCAAAGATTTATTTTCAACCAAAGCTTTAGATCCTTGAAGCTCGGATTTCAAGATTAATTGTAATTTCTCAAATAAACCTCGCCTAAAAAATTACTGTTTCAATAGTTACACTGGTTTGACGACCTGGACACACCAGACTTTTGACCTTGACCTATTGGTTCGACGACCTTGACCCACCAGGCTTTGACCTTGATCTGTTGGTTTGACGACCCACCTGATTCATTGTCCTCTCCCATCCCTCATCTTACCTTATCAGTGACGAATCTAACATTACCCCTAGTTAAAATTGTGAAATGGGTAAAAAGTAAGTTAAATAATTTCTTTATTTATATAATTATCATTTCGTAAGTTGGCTAAATAATTTCTTTTATCCAGAACCGCCCCCCCCCAACCATGAATTGAATCAGCGCTGTTCGTCACCGTATTTCATTGTTTGTCGGTAATTTCAGCACAACTTAACTGTCTCCACAAATCTACAATGTACAAGTACGTCACAAGGCCACAAAACTTTAGGCATAAAATACACTTGATGATAACATTATACGCAGACAAAACACTATATAGTGGAAAAACAATACGCTACTACATGATTGAATATACAGTGTGAAGCACTAACTACCATCTCCTTGATTTGTTCGTAACTAAAACTCGTTAAAATCGATACAATCTTTTAAAAATACAGCATAAATTAATAGACAGTAATTTGCACCAAATTTTTTGTTCAATAAGTAAATTCATCTTATTATATATCATATTACATAACATCTCATACACTACTTATAGTGTGCATTAAGTTTGCATAAGTGTTACTTCAATATTATCCCACGCAATATTATTATTCAACAGTCAACATTATTACCGCACAGAGCTCAGGCTGTTTTATGGTAACCTCTTTCGTGTTGCGGTTCGTTTATTTAACTATATGCACGTTCTTATTGTTTGTATAATCTGCGCTGAGATGAACAAATAAACGATACGAAACCATGAATATTGGTAACAGTTAGAAATAGTATAGAGTAGAATAACATATCCTCGATATACTGGACCAGAGGATCCAAAATTGAATTTAGCTAAAACCTTCTTCATACATCAAAAATGTAATGAATTTTGCTTTTCGAATCAAATAAATCGTTCGTTAATAACTATAATCAATTACAAGTTACATAATTGACGAGCTCGCCCGTCACTGATATCGCTTTCAAGAGATGACTCTGACGTAAACATCGGCTATACAGCTCTTATCATAGTTTATAGTATTACAACGAAGTTATAGGTAACTCTAATACTTCGCACCAACTTCTTCATTAAAAATTGAAAGATAATCAGTGCAACAATCTAAACGAGAGAAACCATAGTAAATGTATCGCTTGAGTCGCTAAACAACTTTCAATGTAGTTTCACAAACAATAACAAGAGTCACAAAAGTGCAATTTATAGCCTCAAATGGATTATACAAAAATAAAAATTGTTAAACTTCCTTTAATTTTTTGCTCATTATTTTATGAAAGAGTCTAAAAATTACTAAACGGTTAGAATTAATTTCACTTCCAGAAATATAGTTTCAGTGGATTACGTAAGTTATTCTTGTCGTGTTGAGTTTGAGTGTAGAGTGGCACGTTCAATACTTCTATTTAAAGCAAACATAAAAGTTACCTTTGTATAAACTTTAAACTATTACATACATGCATATCTACTTTTAAAATAATTTATAACATAGTATATTTAATTAAAATTAGCGAAAATCACAAATGCTATCATTACGCAATGCATTTGCTATGAAATACATCAACCAAATATCGTTTTTAGTTACTATATATAAGTTAATCGAAAGTAAATCAACAAATTAAAGTTATACTTACTACATGCTGATATAAAGTAATATAATCAACAAAATAACGTTATATTTACTATATGTTGATGTAAAGTATATCAGAGAAACAATGTTTTATTTATTGTCTCTCTGACAGTAAAGCTCTTTCAAAGCTTTCAGTTCATCTATAAGCGTCTTGTTCTGTGCCTCAAGGACCATGACCCTATTCTCCAAGCACTTGACGTACTCCTTCTTCTTACGACGACATTCCTTTGCTGCTTCTCTGAAACAAAGAACAGAGACATGCAGCGAGAAACACGAGGAAACAGTACCTGTTTAACATACTTAATTTTATATTACTGTTATAATACTTCCATTTTTCTCCGTGTAGTGTCTGTGTAGTTTGAAGAGTAGATCAACCAGTGACTGCGCGTGTCGTAGAAGGCGACTAAAGCCCTAAGATTCCAACCAACGTCAGAAAGGGCATTCGGCTGGTGCGCGCCTAGACTCTAGAAATTGCTACTAAATTTAATAAAACGAATAATAACGAATATAATTACTAAATTTAATAAAACAAATAGAATAGGTTACAAAGGATTGACTGATAATATGGTATGGGGCAGAAAGGAGTTAAAACAGTCTGCTTACATGTTCAGTACGAATACTCTGTTGATCAATATGTTAAGCATATATCTCTCTCTCTCTCTCTCTCTCTCTTAGTGTACTGTATACTGGCAGGTCAATGGTATATTAACGCCTCCACCCTTCTTTGTCTTCCGCTCTCCTCTACATATCCACATGTAAGTGTGTCTTTAAATTATCTAACATTCCTAATCTCAGTTGCCCTCTGCTTCACTTTATTTCCATTCACCTGCTATGATCTCCTATTAGTACACTATCTCCTCTTAGAATGTGTCCCAGCCAGCTATTCTTCCTGAGCGTCTAACAATCCCTAATGTAGCGTTCAGCTTGGCAAAATATAGCATCTGAGGTGGTTTCAATTTGACTTCTTCAAATGCTTCTTAATCGCCTTTAGCTATACATGCAGATAATGGCTAGTCCATTCTGTCTTAGATCATGGATTGGACACAACAGTAATACGTAATTTTAAAAAAAAATATGGCAACATTAAAAAGGTACTTGTATATTTAGATAAGTACAATGCCAGCTTCTAACTGTAACTACTACAGTGTATAATATAAGATTTAGCAAATCATCAGACATTAGAATGTCATACAGCTATGCTTAACATCTATTTCTGTACTACAAGGGATAGATACTATCAGAGAAGCTTCGAGTGAAATTTGAACCAGAAGCATCATGCATATCATGCAAGCATGCCACTAGGTGGACCATCCAACCGATAGTGCAGCTAAAATAGTGTAGTTAAAATAGTGTAGTTAAAATAGTGTAGTTAAAATAGTGTAGTTAAAATAAGGATTCAGACTATAAATGCAAATTAATCTTTAGATAAGTATAATGAAAGCAGTGATTCAAAACAATTTGTCTTTTTGCAAAACAAGCTAAATATGAACAATATCATTAGCATATCTAAATAAGCTAGATCTGCGACTGAGTGAGTCACATACTTATTTTTAAGTAATCGTAATTCACGTTTCCGAGAAGAATCTTCAGGGCCTTGTTGGCTGCCTCCACTGACAAAACTTGAGCCTGTAAATCAACGGAATATAAATCGCTTATATATAGTTTTTAAAGGCAATCTGAATCTATAGAGACGATAAAAAAGAGTAAAATTGTACATAAAAACTGCTCAATTGTAACTACACAACAGTATTTTACTATTATGACTGCACAGAATAAATAAAGCAGAAAATAATACGACGGAGCAGAAAATAGTAAAATTAAATCATCATTAGTTATACACTTTTGATAAAGCTGACAAGATTGGGGCGCTAATGCCTAAGAATAAATTCAAAAATCATCACTGCCTAAATCAGAATCCAGCTCAACCAATGAGAGCACAGGGCCAACAAACTCATTTACCAAATTTCCAGGGCCATCATTTACCATTTCATTTCGTCATTTCGTGCTCATCCAGCAGCTCATAAACTCAGAAACTTGCAGGAAAGTCCATATCACCAGCCGAACATGAATTCGCGTCCTGGTTACAACGTGATCACTATGTATCACAACGGGCTAAATCGGCCTAATCAATATTCATCACTTAATATTCATTCAATCACATCATGGTCTTTCCATGTCTTAGTATAGTTGTGTCTGCAATTGCTGGTAGGAGAGTAGACGACAAGAAAAAAGATAACTATAATGATATGAAGATAATGACCATGTCCACTAGACAGGTACAGCTGCCCATCGGCGCCCTGAGAGCATTGAATAATTGCAGCGCTGCCGTTTCTTCCTCCATAACCGTCAATCATGGCCGTAAAGCTGCCAGATTTTCTTGATAAATCAAAACCATTCCTCGACATTTCTACACATATTGCACACATTCAGTTTTCAAAACTATATTAAAATCATAAAAGGTAAGATAAAGAAGAACAAATTTATTTAAAATCTTTAAATGCAGTATGCATAGTATGTATTCAAGAATTGAACAGTTAAAAATCTAAGGTATAAAAAGGCTAGAAAAATATATAAAGGCTAAATTCCTTCAGTTAATTCCATGATTTATAAAATATATCTCTAATGCAAAGGACGCCACGTGTCATTCTTCACCTTGTTCACTCCACAAATAATTGATTTTCCTTTATTCATTATAGTAGCGTACCACTGTGTCTCTAAGCTTTCCGCTTTGCGTAATATTTTTTGCGTGAAGTAGTAGATAATTTGCATGTCTTATGATTACACAAGTTATTAACTGTACCAAACTTATTGAACATATTCAATATATCGCAACATAGCACAGATTTGAGACTAAAGTCAAATAAATATCACACAAGATCTTTAGAAAGTACACTACAGTTCCTTGTTGAATTAATAAATGTTTAAGTAATAAATGAACTTAATTAATACCTTGTTTTTCCCCGTGTTGTGCTCGGGTGTGGTTGGACCACTGCAGAATAGGCAACCGAAAACAATCTGCCGTGTGTACATAAGAGGCGACTAAAGGCAGGAGCTGAGGATGGCAAAAGGGGACCCACCTCACCATTAAATATTTTCCCCCAGGATTAAATGGTAATTAATCCTCCTAAATGAGGAAGGCAATGGGAAACCACCTCAGAAGCCATATTTTCCCAAGTTATAGGCTACATAAGGTATGGACAAGACATAGAATTTGTGAAGGGATTAACTTGTTGATCTAAGGAGTGCTCTTATGGAGCGAGAAAACAGACTTTGAGTATGAATATGTACCTTGAACCTGAAACTTGGCAGTGCACTGAAGAAGAAGAATAACTTGTTTAATTAAAAAAATAACAAAAATCTCTTGCCTGTGTATCAGATTCTAAATTAATCAATTTCACCATCTCCTCATGATTCACTAGTCCTTTAAATTAATACAACATATTCCACTTAAATTAAATTAATACACCATAGTTCACTAGAGTGGGGCTCATCATCATCATCATCATCATCATCGTCATCATCAATACCTTGTGTTCAGAACAAAACCTAGGGCGGCAAAAATCTTTCATTCGCTTCTATCATCAGTAACCTTCACAACTCCGCCAGTGAATTCCTTAGTGCTAGTCCTAAGCCTGGAGAAAAGAAGGGGGTTGGTTAGTTGGGGGTTAGCTCCCCAACAAATAAGGCTAAATGAATGGCAACAGAGTGGGGCTAATACAATAAAATTTCGACATGCAGATTGCTTACTTGTAGGAGTCACGCTAAATTAATAAATTTCACAAACCATCTCCAGATTCATCACTGGAGTCAATCTCAGACTTTGTAACATAGTGTCCATGTGAACTAGAAGACCCATCCTCATGATCCACACTGTAACAGGTCAACAAATAATCTCATAATTCCAAGCTTTAAAGAGCAATATTTCAATAGGGATGTGTTATAACGCATTATGCTGCATAATAACAAGTCATAATACCAAAATCACCTATTGCAGAGGTAAGAAAAATGCACAGCAATTTTCACTGACAAATTTTGAGTTTTACAATGAATATCCAATTGATACATATAAGAGACTATTTAGGGTCACCAATTAATTTACCATTAGCAATCTATTTGCTACCATCTACAATTACAATAAATGACAAGTTATGACAAATAACATATTATAATGTGCACTGTACAATTGTGACAAATTACCATAGCGATTTGTCTGATAGTCTATTAGCTGACAAAGCAAATGGAAAAACACCTTCGAAGTAAAATTTCTATTAGCAAAGACTACATTATGGCGTGGTAAATGAATAGTCTTTATAATAGAATGAACTAACTGATTAATGAAGAGACCATTGTACCCTAGATTCTACAAATTTCCAGAACATAATCTAGTCAGAATAATAATAATAGAAAAATTAATTGTTCACTTCTTAACACAAGCAAGATGTTAGGGAGGCCCCTTACTTATAAATCCATTTACCCAAAGCGATTTTAGAGAAAGAGAAAGAAAGAGATAGAATATATATGAAGTGTTTATATATATATAATGTGTGTATATCTATATATATATATATATATATATATATATATATATATATATATATATATATATATATATATATATATATATATGTATATATATATATATATATATATATATATAAATCACTCAGTAAGTTAATGGAGGTATGTATGGAAGTGTACAATACAGGTATTTGGCCAGGTGACTTTACCAAGTCAATGTTGATCCCAATTAACAAAAAAGCCAATGCTGTGGAGTGTTCAGATTACAGAACAATCAGCTTAATACCTCCAGCATCGATGATCTTATTAAAGTTAGTAAATAATCGCATTCAGTCTAAAGCAGAGATGATATTGAGCAAGACACAATTTGGTTTTAGGAAAGGATGTGGCACAAGAGAAGCAATAGGAGTAATGCGGGTTCTCTGCGAAAGAAGCATAGAATATAGAAATGACATTTTTGTATGCTTTGCATTTCAAGAAGGCCTTTGACAGGATTGATTGGATAACGATGATGAATATCTTAAAAAGAATAGGAATTGACTGGAGAGATAGAAGACTAATTTTGAACTTGTACATGAATCAAAGAGCAGTAATCAAAATCCAACAAGAATACTCAGAAGAAGGTGAAATAGGACGTGGAGTAAGACAAGGTTGTAGCATTTCGCCGCTGCTGTTTAACATTTACGCTGAGGCAATGATGGATGAAGCCATGGAATACTTGGAAGAAGAAATAAAAGTAGGAGGGAATTTGTTACAAGATGTACAATTTGCAGATGACCAAGGAATAGTAGTGGGCAGCGAGATTGGATTGCAGAAGATAATGGATAGGCTGAATGATACGGCTTTGGGATATGGCATGAAGATTAATATAAAAACCACCAAGGTTATGACAGTGTCCAATAATAAAGGTGAAGTTAATATCACAATAAATGGTACGAAATTGGAACAGATAAGGAGTTTCAAATATTTGAGTCATACTATAACCAATGACGGGAAATGTGAGACGGAAATATGTAGTAGGATTGTACAAGCAAAAGCGGCCTTTGGTAGTAGAAAAGAACTATTAACAAAAAGTCTAAAGAAAGACACAAAGATAAAGATAGTGAAAACTTTGGCTTGGACCACGCTATTGTATGGGTGAGAAACATGTACCTTAAGGAAGGAAGATATTAGGAAACTGGAGGCATTGGAAATGTGAATTTGGAGAAGAATGGAGAGGATTAGCTGTACCCAAAAGGGTACAAATGAGGAAGTCCTGAAGAGAGTTGGCACAGATAGACAGTTGATAAATGTATTAAGAAATAGGAAGAAGAGATGGATAGGACATATTCTAAGAGGGGAAGGTCTATTAAAAGAGGTCATAGAAGATAGAATGGAACGAAAAAGAGGCAGGGGCAGGCTGAGATTAGGTATGTTAGATGATTTAAAGACCCACTCGTATTTGGAAATGAAGAGGAAGGCGGAAGACAGAGAAGAGTGGAGGCGTTATGGACCATGGACCTGCCAGTAGGCAGTGTACTAAGAGAGAGATATTCTATTATATTATATTATATATCTATATATATTCCTTCCTTCTATATAGATATTCTATTATATTATATTATATATCTATATATATTCCTTCCTTCCTCAGTGCACTACCAAGTGCCAGGTTCAAGGTACATATTCATACTCAAAGTCTGTTTTCTCGCTCCATAAGAGCATTCCTTAGATCAACAAGTTAATCCCTTCACAAAGTCTATGACTTATCCATACCTTATGTAGCCTATAGCTTGGGAAAAATATGGCTTCTGAGGTGGTTTCCCGCTGCCTTCCTCAGTTAGGTGGATTACTTACTATTTAATCCTAAGGGAAAATATTGCATGGTGAGGTGGGTCCCCTCTTGCCATTCTCAGCTCCTGCCTTTAGTCGCCTCTTACATACACGCGGCAGATTGTTTGCGGTTGCCCTATTCTGCAGTGGTCCAACCACACCCGAGGATATTATATATATATACATACATATATATATATATATATATATATATATATATATATATATATATATATAATATACATATATAAATATATAATTTCGAATATTTATCTCCTGGAAATTTAGAGCTAAATATTACTTAGCATTGACGACACCAATTCGTGTCAACCACTTTGAATCCTGACTCAGATTTTTGTTTCCTCCGTGATCATCATAATCCCCGGCACCATTCATTTTAGTTGCCTGAAATTTCAATTATACATCAACGATTTTTGCAATTACTATTATTACAATATAATAATAAAATGAAGCTCTGTATGCACAGCATACAATTCTGAAATACATCAACAAAATTTCACATTGTAATTAGGTTTAGTATAGCTGCTTAAAACTGTAACAAATAATTTTAAATAAGTTAAAACAATATAGTGACTCTTACAATTTCAAGTTAAATCGCAAAACATACAATTTCACAACAACACAATTAAGCTTAAATTCTGATCTTACAATTTTATAATGCGTAATAGATTTTTAAGTCAAGTTACATAAAACATATAAGAATTTATTCTATGTCAAACGCTTAGTAAATTAAGACTTACGTATTATCAAAGACCTCTTAGTATCTTTTAGCTTTATGTAGAAAAGTATAGAATAATCCAACCAGATATTTTATGTAAATCAACAACACATACACACATTACTGTGGGAGCACCCGATGTTTATGTTTATGAAATATTGTGAAGTAGAGATACCATGCAAGGAAAAAAGCATATTATTGTGAAAAGAGCATTCATGATGAGTTTTACTTTAGATATGCATAAACGTAACGGCACACTGGGTCAGGAGACACAGATGCTTGTTTAAGGCCAATATTCTCCTACCTCTTCATGTTTACTAGTAATCGCTGCCTTTTGATGGCGCAACAATTGCAGCCGGCGTCGAATATTAAGAATACTTTTCCAACACCCTGAGATTCTTATATTCAAAGCTTTCAATCCTCGGTCTTCGAAGGTGGTCACCCAATCAAGTACTACTACTAATCGAGACCGATATAGCTTTAACTTCGATTATTGGCGCGCAACTAAACCAAGTGCGCTAAATCCCATCGTATATAGTAGTATATACCAGGGCCGGATTTGGTGGGTGGGAGACTAGAGGGCAGCTTCTCTGAGAGAAGTAATTTAGGGGGCTGGTGGTTGGGGCGTATTATGCACCATAGACCTTAAAGGATTGATCACAAAATTAGATTATTTATTGAGCTGCTTTTATACTCAATCAACATCTGACTGTCATCAAATGACTAATGATACCTCGAACACGCTGAATTGAGAGTAATATGGTGGACATTCACAGGACTGGTGGTTATATGGAAAATGGACTAAATTGCCTAACGGTTTTAGGATAAGATATTGAAGGTGTTAGATATCGTCATAGTTGCTCATTTCATTACAATGCGTGTTTATTGCTGTACGCATTCAGCAGTTTCAAATTTAAGTGAATAATTATATAATTAAAAAAATATATGAGATAAATTTATATTAAAGAAATATGCAATAAAATAAGTCGTGTATACATAATTAAAAAGAAATCTTGTATAAGTAAATAATGTCTGGAGAGCAATAATAGTAATAGCATTAATAATACTATTTAAGTATAACAAAGTAGACAATTTTGTCATCAATTCAACGTATAAATTTTTATTGGATATTAGGCAATTTCACATAACAATTACAGCAGAATCACGTGTTTTTGTTACAAATGATCTAATGCCTATACAACTAGGCTAATTTTATAGTCCAATCACTGCTACGTCGTTATTTACAAATCATACAGCCTTTAAAAGTACCACAAAAAATAAAATGCTAAATTTATAGTTAGAAAGATATTAATTCTATTAGCTATATGGCAAAAATCTCATTTTAACAATCAGTGTTAGGTAATATTACAGGACTTCAAAGAACACTTTATAGAAGCCATAGAGACTACAATATTTGCATTTGTTGCTGCTACAATTTTTATATCGCCAACTATAAATAAATAATATTAGCACAAAACGCAGACAATATTTCATCATCTTCCCGTTGAATCCCAGTCCTACCAGGGTCGGGATAAGAACAGACAGTACTTACTTTTAAAAATTTATCCGATATTTCAAATACAATACCGACTCAAGCCATACTAAGGATATGTCAGTCTATTGTGCAAAACCAAAACCTAAGTATATTATGTCTTTGTTAAAAAAGATCTACACCTAACATTATTATAGCTAAATTGAACCAGACCAACAGCTAACGTCCTAATGCAAATACTTTAGAGAGAATAGGGTCATTTTATGATTATACTAGTACATAAATCATTACAGTTTTACATATCTGACCGTCAATAATGGCAATATTTGAATTCAAAATAGTAACAACATACTCTGACTATAATAGCGGCAAAGACAGTGTAATGGTTACAGTGTTCGCCTCGAAAACAAGTGACCTGAACTCAAGTGCCAGGTCATTTAACAACAAAAAGATATTCCCAAGGACCCATGGACAGTTAATCATATCAAAACTATCAGCCAATAGGAGCCAATAATAATAGGTGTGAAAAATCATGAAAAGTATTTTTTTCAAATGAGGCAGGAACCTGTAAATCGGTCTCTAAGACCCATCACCGGCCATAATTCTGCTACAGATACGGTCGTTAAAAACAGCATTAATAATCTGCCAGAAACTCATAATCAATTTACAACAATAGCTAAGCAACAGCTTTTAAATATACAATTACAACAAACCTAAAGTATATATGTAGGCCTATATTACTAACTATAATTCAGAAATCTAACTCATGTTACTGATGTTGCAAATCCCAGAAGCTAGCCGGTAGTATTGCCATTAGTATTCTGAAATTACTGCCACACAGATATCAAGGTAAATCAAGGCTATCGATATGAAACGACTCGAAAGCATCTCAGCTGCTTGGACGGGTATGATCCACAAATCGTCCGATGTAAACATGTTTAATCGTCATCCCAATTAATTAATTATATTCAATAATTAATAATATATTAAATAATAATTAATTATAATATATTAATAATTATTTAATTATTTAAAATTATTAAAGATTCACTTCTGAAACAATATCCTTAGAATCGAAGCTGATATAAAATGGTAGAACTGACAACTCATACACATAATAATGATAGTGATTCAATAAAACGCTGAGAATACTAAATTTTGAAGCCCATGCATAAACATCTTTTTCAAAGAAAACAAACTTGAAATTATTCAATATTTAACAGTTATGAGGAAAGGCTGGAAACTACTAAAAATAACGTAGTAGTATGCTATTTTTCTAATTAAAATATAGAGCATGTTAGCTTAATCGAACAAATTTAGAAATGTTACTAGACCATTTGCATACGTTAAAAATAATGAAAATGAGCCAAATTTCAATTATAAGTATATACTTAATTCAGTAGCAATGAAAACGTGGGAAATCTGAATACATACAATTTTAACGTTTAGAGATGCATGGCAAAAGTATTATAAATCACCAAATTTGATTCAAAGAAATCCAATACTAAAAATCAACCCTTCAATTGCTATCATTAGTTGTAACAGACTGAATATTATAAATACCTAACAAAATGGTTCTAAACCTGACAACCAAGCTTTAGTACCGTTACAAAATTCTGCTTTAAGTTAATTTCGTGCCATAAATTCACTGATTGACCATAAACTAGCAGACGTCAGCCGCCATCAATTATCCATCATGTTCATCAGTATCTGTTTGACGGTGTAAGCGAATGCTGCGAACCCGATAATGACAACAATGTTAGTGACGGCGCCCTGCAGCAGACCCCCGCCCTGACCGTTGGCTCCACCGCCCCCCGCCCCGTTCACTCCGGCGGCGTTGACGCCTGTTCGCGACGGGCAGACGGCGGCGGAAGCGGCAGCCTGCTGAGCGTTTTCCAGCTCCGCCTCCCTCTTCCTGATGCCGTCCTTTATCTCCTTCAATCAAAAACAACGCATCTCTTTATCTCCTTCAATCAAAAACAACGCATCTCTTTATCTCCTTCAATCAAACACAACTGATCTCTTTATCTCCTTCAATCAAAAACAACTGATCACTTTATCTCCTTCAATCAAACACAACTGATCTCTGTATCTCCTTCAATCAAACACAACTGATCTCTGTATCTCCTTCAATCAAACACAACTGATCTCTTTATCTCCTTCAATCAAACACAACCGATCTGTCAAGTAGTGCAGAGAGAGAGAGAGAGAGAAAAAGAGAGAGAGAGAGAAATATGCTTAATTTTCACAATTTCACAGAATAATCACATCAATGAACGCGTGAAAAAAAATTAAATAGACATTATCAGAATCTAAGTATTATGTGCAATAAGTCCTATAAGTGCAAAAAAATAACATAGATCTACAGTGCATTCAGATCTTAACGCGTTACCGATGCAATGAAAAATACAAACAAATGCTTTTGAATATTACAACTTGATATTTTCTTTTATTTATTTTAACAGATCTCTAGATCTCTCTCTCTCTCTCTAGTGTTCTGCCAAGCAGCAGGTCCAATGTGTACATTGGTTATGTTATTCCTTAGTGGAGCAGACACAACAACAGACATATTATACAAACAAAGCTAAACAAAGCTAAACAAAGCTAAACAAAGCTAATAGCATATAATCGGATAATCCATCTTATTCTATTCTTTGTGCCATTCTAACGTCAGTACTGGTACTGGCATTAGAATGGTACAAGGCGAATAGACTAAGGTTAGATATAATTTAACATAAATGGTATTTAAAACCAACTTAAACAAAAGGCTATATTTAAATTAGTATTTTATGACATTTACAGCAGAATTTCAATAAACAATTATTGGGAATTGAAATAATATTCTTAAACAATGCCGAGCAACAGTAAACCGTTTCAAATGTTTGCATCATATTTGTAAATATATCTGCACATAAATATCACCTTTATACGCACAATTTTCATAAGGTCATAACCGTAATACACAGTAAAATTACAATAATGTTAATTTGAATCACAACATGCCTTGAATATCTCAACCACTGGTTAAAGTGGTGGGGGAAGGACAGGGGAACTCAGTTCCCCTTGCTCTTATTTTTTCTTAGGTGTGTTCCCCTGCTAGGGGCCTATATTAGACAATAGGGGATCTGTAAATAAGTTACAGGGGTCCTGAAAAATTCTGAACATTCCCCTAACTCTCTCATCAAACTGTAGCCAAAACATTAAACATTACCTCAAAACATTAGGTGACTAAATCAGTTACTTTTTCAATCGTAATTATTGGCATGCAAGTCACTAGTGAAATTCAAAATCAAATTACTAAAAGAAATGAGAAAATAATATAATACAATGAAGTGAAGTTTAAAGATTGGCTAATACCTGGTTTGGTCCAATTAAAAAGTCGTTTTTAAAACAAACACAGATCTTAGCTAAACCTCACACAGTCTGAAATATCACGGCATCGACTGTGTTAATGAAACACAAATTTTAACAAAATTAGTCCAGTTCAACACTTTATAATTTGATAAAATTGAAATGTTAGAATAATACTAAATTAAGCATTGGTACCTCAACGAGTTCAGGAAAGAGTTCACAGAATGTAGAATCTTTGAGGTTGAACGCTCCACTCTGAACAGCGAGCTGCCGCTTCTGCATTAACATATAACTTCCACCAATTAATATTTAATAATAGTTTATTTACTAATAGTTTATTTTCCATAATAGTTTATATAACTTCATACAACTTCCAACAATTAATATCTCAATAATAGTTGATATGATGTCATATGTCATGCTCACCATCATCTTCCCTTAAATCCCAGTCAAGCTAGGGTTGAGAATCAATAGCATTATCAACAATAGTCATCAATATTCTTATAAATAATAAAATATATAATCTATAATATACACTGTTTCTTTTAATAACTGATACCCCACATTTATTGTACAATAAAGTGGTAAAGAGTTGACTCATGTTCTTGAAATTTACAGTACTTGACCAGCAGCCAATTCTATCAAACATAGAGAAATTTAGTTTGAATATCTTTAATAACTTTAAAGTTATATTAAATTTTTTGTTAAATTTTAAAATTAAGCAGACCAGCATTTAAAAAAGTAGATGCAAAGGCTAAGGCCAAGTTTCAAGTCAGTTTCCTACTTTAACAGCATGTCAGTGACGGCGAGAGAACTGGATTTGAACTCTGCACCTACTGATCAGCTGTCGAATAACTTGTCAATAACCATCGGCTCAGCCTAGACTATACGAACACTATTTTGTCATGAAATAATTGTATAAGACAAAACAGAAAAATATTTTTTAATCAATCACATTAGCCACTAATGTGCTTTTCCATGGCAAAGCACAAGATTAATCGAAAAGTAAGTCTATAAATGCGTTCATCAGATTCTGCAGCTGTAGGTATAATATATAACCTGCACAGAGCGAATTGTGTCCTATTGGCCTGTTGTTTGACGTAATTTGATACATTATTCGTGACTAAATCACAAGGCAATCGTATGATTAAAACTTGGATTCAAAAATCGGTTGAAATTATATCAAATTTAAAGTCTCAACTACACAAAACTATCATACTGCTTAAAACTATAATCAGTTTTAAAATGAAGAATGAAGAGTATTCAGACATACCACATAATCAGACGTTTCTATGCTACCAAGTGTAGGACTCTTCTCCAACTAAAAATAGTAATTCAAGTAAACAGAAAACTAGAAGGTATTTTTAAAGCAATGGAGACAAAGTCTCCATTTCCCATTATTAGTTAAGTGTAACTCAATTCAACTAACTAAACTACTTCTTATACCTAAGACAACTTAAATATCTATTTAATTTAATCATCAATATTTACTAATAGTTGCTCAAATCTTTTATGAAACTCGAGTTATAATCAACAGAAAACTCGAGCTAAATGCTCAGCGTCTCAACTCTAGACATCAATAAAGCATTTCAATCAGATTTGTTGTAAAGTTGTTTCTACTACTTGTTTTATTACAAATTAAATTACTTACTAACATTAAATAAACTAAACCAGAAACTATGAAAAACAACGACTATTACGACTATTAATATACTATGAAACCAGAAGCGTTGGAAATGTGGATATGGAGACTAATGGACAACCCATGAAGCCGAGTAGACCCATGACTTATATACAAATAGCTAATAAAAGACAAACCATGAAGCTGAGTAGACCCATGACTTATAGACAAATAGCTAATAAAAGACAAACCATGAAGCTGAGTAGACCCATGACTAATAGAAATATAGCTAATATTAGACAAACCATGAAGCTGAGTAGACCCATGACTTATATACAAATAGCTAATAAAAGACAAACCATGACGCTGCGTAGACCCATGACTTATAGACAAATAGCTAATAAAAGACAAACCCTGAAGCTGAGTAGACCCATGACTTATAGACATATAGCTAATATTAGACAAACCATGAAGCTGAGTAGACCCATGACTTATATACAAATAGCTAATAAAAGACAATCCATGACGCTGAGTAGACCCATGACTTATAGACAAATAGCTAATAAAAGACAAACCATGAAGCTGAGTAGACCCATGACTTATAGACATATAGCTAATATTAGACAAACCATGAAGCTGAGTAGACCCGTGAGAATCGTTGCCACAGACCAGGCCGGGTTCCAAGTGTCTGGATGAAAGTCACTTATCGACAAACACAGCCTAACATGACATAGCACACACACAACTAACAAGTATCATACAGAAGTTAATCGAACAGTAAACAACATTATAGTGAAATGATCTTGATTGAAACTATGTTGATATCTATCACTTTTTAACACCGCACGTTTAAACTCTGTTAGGCTATTTAGTCCATTTTTTTTATAACCAGTCCTATAAATGACCGAGATTTTGCTCTCAGATCAAAGTAGGACGAACAGTCTAACTCTAACATAACAGTGCACACATACTTATATACATGTAAGTATGCTACAGTGTTATTTGAATAGCTTAATATAACATAGCACCAATACAATTGAAAATGTTTAAACTTTCAAAATTTCTAACATTGGTCAAAATTAAACAAATTAATTCTTAATCTAGATGCATATCTCTCTCTCATAGTGCACCTACTGGCAGATCCGTGGCATATAGCGCCTCCACTCTTCTCTGTCTTCCGCTTTCCTCTTCATGTCCACATATGAGTGGATCCTTTAATCATCTAACATTCCTAATCTTGGCCTGCTAGATGCCTTGATGTATATAATAATGGTATATCAGCATTACTGATTTTCTCAAGACTTTATGTGCACTGCAAAGGTTAAGAGAAAAGAGATAATGATTAAACAGATAATTTATTTAAGTGACTTTGACAAAAAGCATGAGACAGTAGAGTATCTTATCTCATCCGATATTATAGAGTGTTTTATCTCATCCCGTTTTTGGTAAACAAACAGGTGTACATCGTTGCCTAGTATCAGAGAAAAGAGAACTTTGGTACTTAATTGAATACCTTGAGTTAACAACGAATCTGCCGCTCGGAGTGATCATGTAGATACTGGGAGGTTTAAATGGAAACTCTCGCGGGAATACAAGCTTTCCATGATAATATCCACCTGCATGTCAATATCAAACCATTAGAAAGAATTCATAGGGCAAAAAAATTAACATTTTAGACAACTAACAGAAAAATGTAACTGCATCCACATCTCTGAATATTTCAACATAAGGTTATAAGCTTTCACTGATGGTAAATGTATGAAAAATAACAAACAGTCATACAGGGTGGTCAGTAGCCCATTGCTAGGGGTCACTGCATGTTCAACAAAAGACACAATAGCTTAATCATGTACCACTAGAATGGGTTTTAAAGCCACATTTAGTGACACCAATTAGAAGTTTGCATGCTGTCCAACCATGTCATAAATCACCTTTAAATGAGCAGAGTGTGAACAAAGGAAACTTTCAAACCGTTCAGTTCGATTTTCGAGACTTTCAAAAACCACAATCAAGTTTTTCTTCAAAATTTCGACCGAATAATGGTGGCAGCCTTCCTTCAAGATCATCCTAGCTTCCACTTTGTTCTTGACGATTGTTTCAAAATGTCCTTCAGCGTAGAGATCAGGAGAGTTGCCTGGTCAGACTTAATGGCCCTAGAGGTCAATTTCACTCTCTCTCAATAGTTGTTAAATGGCATTAGCTCTCATGCAGGGAGGATTGTCACGCACAAAAATGGCTTCTCTAGCGATAACAAAAATGCCAGGGTCGTGCAAGAAAGGAATCACTCAATCAATAAGAATTTTCTCTCTAAAATAGGCACCATCTCAGTTTTCATTTTTCTTTGATGACCCGCATCAGTTTTTAACAGATAACATCACAAAATTGTCCTCTAGCCAATTCTACAGTACAAATTTGTACTGTAGAATTGGCTAGTACCGTTCATCTACAGAACTTCCATGTGTTTCGCTAAAAATATTATCATTTCAGTGATAATTTTGTTGATTTCGGAAGACTGATATGAAGTCCAAGAAATGAAGACAAGGAAGTCCACACAGCACACATCAGTACAAATCAATTCTCACAGTTCAATCTGCAATTATATAAGAATAAGAACAAGTGTTCCTCTTGCTACTTGTCATCATCAAATTAAATAAAAACTCTTCTCAAAATGCTTAAGTTAAAATGCTTTCAGAATAGTTTCATATAAAATAATCTTAAAATTAATACCATGAACCAGTTACATTGCACTGTTTCCCTAGTTAGGCAAATAAGTACTCATCTAATAAATTACTAATTCTTGTTATTGCATAAACAAGAAAAACAACCAACCTTCATAGAGAGAGTTCTCGGGTCCCTTCACTACATAGTGCCTGAAAACAAACAAAAACAAATCCAGTACACATGGACGTACAAAATTATCAGATCAAAAGCTTTTTTAAACTGCACTTCTATATATAGCAACATTTATTTAATTATTGTTTTCCAGTATCTTTATAAATGTTTTCTTTTACCCTGTAGCTTAAAACATATTTATTCAATTACTATTCATTACTTAATTTGTATACCAATTCTCTAAGTAAATTATTAATTCATAGATACTGACCACTGAAGGATATTTGCTGGCATAGGTTCAGCAACAATATATGGAACAGGATCTCTCTTAAGACGAATGTAATCTTGTTTCAATCTGGCAGTAGCTGAAGAACTGGTCTTTTTGGAATTCTGAGCCATTTCTAATGGTCTAAAACTATCAGAGAAATTAAAAGAGATATAATGAATAAAATAAACAGATTACAGCTGAATACAAATTCATACAACAATTTGACATGATAGGTTCATAATTAGCTGGACCCAAAAGGTTACAAATGA
Organism: Enchytraeus crypticus; assembly: GCA_905160935.1. Lineage (NCBI taxonomy): Eukaryota > Metazoa > Annelida > Clitellata > Enchytraeida > Enchytraeidae > Enchytraeus > Enchytraeus crypticus. The sequence continues at coordinate 970,339 of CAJHZI010000546.1, forward strand.
GGAAGTTCTAGAGAGAGTTGGCACAGATAGACAGTTGATAAATGTATTAATAAGTAGGAAGAAGAGATGGATAGGGCACATTCTAAGGGGGAAGGTCTATTAAAAGAGGTCATAGAAGGTAGTATGGAAGGAAAAAGAGGCAGGGGCAGGCCGAGATTAGGTATATTAGATGATTTAAAGACCTACTCATATGTGGAAATGAAGAGGAAGGCGGAAGACAGAGAAGAGTGGAGGCGTTATATACCATGAACCTGCCAATAGGCAGTGCACTAAGAGAGAAGGTTCATAATACCGGTATTCTTTCAATAGCATTATATATAAGTACTACGATATTTTTTAATACTGACAATCGCTAATAATACTATGTTAAAAAATCAGAAGGACTACAGGCAATCTAGCTTGGTTTTATTAAAGTTACTACTTAAAAGTTGTATTCTAAGTAGTATTGCTTTCTATAAGTGCTTCAAAGTTCCGAAAAAATAAAATTTATGCATTTATTAAATGAAACATGCTAAAGCCAAATTGAAATACTTCTATATATATACATATATAACTAGACAATCCTAACATGATACGAGTGTCTCTTCGAATAGGCTGGGTTGCTATAAATGAAGGGGTTATTAAACAAATAATTGCCCTATACTAAGCCTGATTAAATTCTATATCTTACTGCTGAATAATTTTGCGACATTCCAATGTTCTGTCCAGGATACTGAAGAATAGACCAAACGTTATCTGCACAGTGGTGTGTGTAACAGGCAACTAGCAAGAATTGAGGTAATCAAATCGAAACCACATCAAAAGCCATATTTTACAGAGTATAGCTGACATTTCACTATGGTCAGCTCTCCGGCTTCTAATCCCGTTTCGGATTAGTACAGTTTTGTGGAAGATTTAAAATTCAGCTTCGAAATCTGAAATAGCACATCTTAGTAAATATTACTAGCACATTACAGTTAGAGTCTAGACAAAAGGAGGGGTAAGCTTAGAAATTCATTCCCGGATGAAATATTTCGTCACATAAATCTCAAATCAATGTTAACTATTTAAGAACTCTTGAACAAGAAAAAGAATGACATTATAGTCACACGTAAAAAGCTAGATTTATGCATATTTATCCGAAAAATCAATAATAAACCAATTTTAAAGAGAATAACAAAAAAGATAAACATTATAAAGTATATTTACAGTTATTTTTATTATTATTTATATTTTTACAACCTACTTCCAGTTCTCTAACAACTGCTTGCAGTGCTGCAAATATTCTTTGAAGTTTGAAATTATTCTTTCAACAATATTCGTTGAGGTATCCTTGAAACTAGCCAAAATATCTTTTTCGAAGCATATTGTACGCCGACACCCGAGAAGGTCTGATAATGATAAGCATGCGATTAATTTTAAGCATATACTGGTTCACAGAGTAGCTGCTGACGTCTACATGTATGTCTGTTCTCACCAGAAAAATATTTCTATGCATTTTAAAACACTTTACAAAAGTTAAAAGGTGTGGAAAAAATACAAATCTTCTCAAAACCTTTAACAGTGTCATCATGAGATTCTTAAGAAATTATTTTCTTGTTTCCCTAAACTGTAACAATTATAAGTACTTAGTGCTAGGCCTACTGTCGCCAATGACAGCTAGCATATCAACCATCTAGTTGCGGTTCTGAGGGGTGGCGTGGGGCGGCCGTGGCCACCCAAATGAAGGGCTGGCCACCCCCGTGGCCACCCCAAAAATGGCCAACAAAGAATTGATTTTTATTGATATTTAACGCAACATGAGAGCGCTGGATCAGGAACATTAGATGTTCATTTAAGACGATGCTTGTTGAAGATGCTTGATTAATGTGTGACGCACTTGAATAACGACAATTGAACAGTAAATTTAAGCCACACACCGTCAGAAACCGACATCAGTATCATATAACTTACACAAAGACTCTAATTCTAACAGTGAGTCCACTCACTGTTTACAATGGTAGGGCTGCTGAGATCGAACGTAAGGTGATAGCTGCAAGCCAAGTTCAAGTTAAAGTTTAGTTCGTTTTCTTAGAACGGCGGAAATTGAGTGCGAAGATGTTATAAGATGCGACTGACCAGAAATGGATCCACCTAATGGTATTGGAAACGCTCAGTATGTGTGAGCAGCTGGATAATTCGTGCTGGCTCTTTGTTGCTCGACCTGTACTTGATTCTAATAGTAGGATGTAATATATAGTGAAAACGTAACTTAAGAATCTGATGAAGAGTAACGCAAAATTATATTTTATTTAGAATTAGGAAAATTTCGGTAACATAATAGTTACCGAAATGTTAAAATTTTAATTAAAGCGTCTTTATTTCTGCACGTAATTTATAGGTAATAACTTAATGCGTTACATGATTTGATTAAGCATTTATATGTAGATTTGAAGGGAAAGGATGAGGATCGGAAAGAATGAATGAGTGGTATGCCGTGGACTTGCCATTAGGCAGTAAACTCAGCAAGAGTGAGATTGTGCTGTCTTGATTTATAACTTATGATCTGTAGTGATATGTGCTGTGGGAACGTCCCTAACATTATTCTTATTTGTGGAAAAGGACATTAAGACTTCATTATTATAAATTGAGATAGGGACTTCATTAATGAAATAGCTGTCCTTGCTAATGAACAATATTTAACGTAAGTACCAATGTTACTGGATAATTTAAATGATTGCAAAGTCTTGTTTGTACATATTGTGAGAAAGGCAGATGAGGATGTAGCAAAGAGAATTTGGAGGGAAGAGCTCAACGTTAAGCTAGAGAGATATGGAATACAATTGGCGTGGGATGCGGTAATTAAGAAGGACATGAAAAATAGGGGATTGGATGATATGTTGTGGGACAGGGAGGACTGTAATTCGCTTTTATAGCCAGAGGCAGATTCACGAGTGCTTCATGGAGTTCAAAGCAGTCAATTGGCTAGATGCACTATCGCTTTCAAGTTCAATATTAGAAAGTCTTCGATGATATGGCTTGGATGTTGCGACTTGCCTTGTCGGTCAAGGATACGATGGCGCATCAGTTATGAGTGATGTGTAGCAGAGAATAAAAGAGATCGCCCCACTAGCATACTGTGTGCACTGCTATGCGCACAGACTCAATTTAATACTTGTTGACAGTTGCAAAAGCATTGCTGAAGTGCGAGACTTTTATTCCTTGTTAGAACGACTATACGTATTTGTTTCAGTATCGTCTATGCATCAGAGATGGATCGAAACCCAGCTTCGAATGTTTCCTAATGAGCCAGTTCGAGAGTTGCAAAAACTTAAGGATACTAGATGGGCTTGCAGAATCATTGCATGTCGAAATATTCGCAACTGACTAGCTGCTCTGACACAATTTCTTGAAGAAACTAGTTAAGATCATGACTCAGATAGAGCAGTGGAAGCCAGAGGTCTCTTAGCTCAGCTCGATTTTCAATTTGTCGTTTTGTTACATTTCACTTGTAAGTATCTTGGCATGATCCAGACTTTATCTATCCATCTTCAATCTGCTGATTTGGATTTAGGAAGAGCAGTCCTTCTCGTCAACGCTCTTAGAGGTCAGAGGCGGTTCTGGCTTATGCAAAATGGGGTGGCCAGAGGGGTGGCAAAGCAAAATTTAGGTGGGCACATATGAGGCTTTTTTCGGGGAGGGCGCTATTAAACTCCCTCCCCGAAGGTGGAATATTTTTAAATTATAGTCATGAAACCGTATATTTTCTTAGCATCTTATAATAAATATTGGGGATTATTTTTCTTTTTGGAATTTGCAATTAATAAATAATTTCTATGATATATCATCTTCATCATCATCACATCTGTCTAAATAAGCATAAAAAATCTTGAATGCATGCAGTCCTTGGCCACATCCAATTATGATGTTTTGTAAATGAAACTAAATAAATAGCTAAAACAATTAACGTAGAAATTTGTAAACTTCAACGTTTTAAATTCGCATTAAAAGGAAACATTTGCAATTCACACAAATCATGACATAAAACAAACATAAACTGAACGAAACCTTCATTTAATTGCCTACTTAATATAGCCTACTGTATGAATTACATCTATATTGTCATTGCGTACTTTAGACCTAATGCTAGAAATAAAGAAAATTATATCTTAGTTGTATTGCTAAAACTTTATAAAACAATCTAGCAACTATGGTTCATTCAGATGAAGCCCAAAACTGAATGAGAAGTAGAATGAACAATCAACCGACTCGAAGACTCCCAGCCAGATAGCGAGAGCCCTTAATCATTTGTTAATACATGTGTTCATTGTCTTATCACACATTTTGAAGTCGACTTAAGGTAGACTTTCCGATTCGTACCGGGAGATTTTGCACTCAACTATAGAAGGTTAGTATGTTTTACGAGAGTTGGAGAGCTGATTGAGGGTGTCTTTAGTAAAATCAAACAGCTTTATAATTCGATGGAAGCAGCATCGTAAAACAATGAGACAATTTGCACTTAAACTATTACAACCGATTCGTTGTTCTGCCGGTGTCTCAATTAAACTTTTACTTGACTTATTCAGCCTACAACTATACTGCACCGCAGATCTGGAATTCTCTTTCATCAACTGTTTGGAAGTCTTCGTCTGAATCACATCGGCCTCCGCTTTCCTATGAGCAATTCCATAGGCAGTTGAAGATCTATCTTTTCAATCTCTCTTTTCTTCCATTGACTAGGAGTTTCGACCAGAACGCAAGCCTCCTCTTCTTTAATTTCCTTTATCTTTGGACTGATTTGTGGATTTTGTCATTTACACCGTATTGGACCTTCTTTTTGCACACCGGCTGTGATTTGTCTAAATCGTGCTCGATGTTGTCATTGGCTACAATAGCACTCTAATTGTAGTTATGTTATGTTTATGAGCTTCGTAGAAAAGTCTGATCTATTCAATCTCAGCTTCGTTGCGTCGCAACATTCGACTAAGCTAATGAAGCTCATTATGAAGGTCTATAAAAAACTTCTACGTTCTAGCTCTGCACTCAGCAGCCCTTCTACATGTATGTAGTGAGTGGACTCGGGCAGAGTGTGAGTCTGCGCGTAAGTAATATGATATCATATCACTGATGTCGGGTTCTGACGGTGTGCCTTTAATTCGCTGTTCGATTGCGTTGTTAAAATGCATCACACTTTAATCAAGCATCTTAAACAAGCATCGTCTTAAATGAGCATCTAATGCTCCTGATCCAGCACATCTAATGCTCCTGATCCAGCACCATAACAATGTTATGGTAATCAGCAATAAAAATCACTATTTTTTGTTGACCATTTTGGGGGTGGCCGCTGGGGGGTGGCCAGTCCTTCATTTAGGGTGGCCGTGGCCACCCCAGGTCACCCCTCAGAACCGCCACTGATACTGAGGATGAGACAGAGAGAGAGAGAGAGAGAGAGAGAGAGAGAGATAAAGAGAGAGAGAGAGAGAGAGATAGATAGATAGATAGATAGAGAACATCCTGAGGAAGAGACAGAGACACGCAGAGAGAGAGAGAGAGAGAGAGAGAGGGAGAGAGAGAGATAGAGAGAACATACTGAGGATGAGACAGAGAGAGAGAGAGAGAGAGGGAGAACCTACGGAGGATGAGACAGAGAGAGAGAGAGAGAGGAGAGAGAGAGCATATTGAGGATGAGACAGAGAGAGAGGAGAGAGATAGAGAGATAGAGAGAACATACTGAGGATGAGACAGAGAGAGAGAGAGATATAGAGAGAACATACTGAGAATGAGAGAGATAGAGAGCGATAGAGAGTGAGATATAAGAGAACGTAGGGTGCGGGGTGGGGGTGGGGGAGATATTGGCCGAGCCCTTATCGTCAGCGATTACAATCAGTAAAAATAAGTAAAATGTAATACTGAGAAAACGTATGATTTCTTCCGTATTGGCTAGCTATGCTGCAGTAATTCAGGGCTTGGCGTGGTAAATATGTACTTGGAGTGTTGCTTTGTTGTTCTGCCACTGTATACAGTAGAGATAAAGCAACACATTGACGGCTGAATGATAAGCCAAGAGATGTTTATGCGATAAACAAAGAATTGTCAATAACAGCTCTTTTGTCTCTATCTCTTCTCTCTCTCTTCGCTTTCTTCAATCTCTCCTCTCTCTCTCTCTCCTCTCTCTGTCTCACTGCTTTCTATCTCCTCTCTCTTTCCTCTCACTCTCTGTCATTTTCTTCCACTCTACCAGTCAGTCAGTCAGTCAGTCAGTCAGTCAGTCAGTCAGCCAGCCAGCCAGCCAGCCTGGCTGTCACACAGTCATTTAGCCAGTCAGCCAGCCAGTCTGGCTGTCTGTCAACCAGTGAGCCAGTCAGCCAAGTTAGCTGGATGGCAGTCACACAGACTGCAGCCAGCTAGCCAGCCTGGCTGTCAGTCAGTCAGCCAGTATGTCAGTCATCCAGGCTGTAAGTCAATCAATTAGTCAGCCACCCAGCCACTCTGGCTGTCTGTCAGCCAGTCAGCCAGCCAGCCAGCCAGCCAGCCTGGCTGTTAGTCAGTCAGTCATCCACCCACCCAGTCCGGTTGTCTGTTAGTCAGTTTTTCAGTCTGACAGCCAGCAATCCAGCCAGCCTGGCTGTTAGTACGTCAGTCAGCCAGTTTGTCAGTCAGTCAGTCAGCAAGCTAGCCAGCCAGCCAGCCAGCTTGGCTGTTAGTCAGCCATTCAGCCAACCAGTCTGGCTGTCTGTCAGTTAGTCAGCCAGTCTGACTGTCAGACTTACAGCCAGTCAGCCTAGCTGTCAGCCAGAAAGCCAGACTGGCTGTCACTCAGTCAGTCAGTCAGTCAACTAGCTAGCGTGGCTGTCAGTTAGTCAGTCAGTCAGTCAGCCAAACATACAGCCATATATCATACATTGTGCTACACTTCCACTCTTGTGGAAGTGTAGCACAAAAGGGTGGAAGTTTGATAGAGTATAAGAGTGGAAGAGTGGAAGGGTGCAAGATTGGAAGGGTGTAAGGGTGGAAAATTGGAAGAGTGGTAGGGTGGAATGGTGGAAGGTTGGCAGGGTGGAAGGATGGAAGGGTGGAAGCTTGATAGAGTGGATGGGTGGAAGGGTGAAAGAATGGAAGGGTGGAAGCTTGATAGAGTGGATGGGTGGAAGGGTGGAAGGGTACAAGGGTGGAAGGTTGGAAGGGAGGAAGGGTGGAATGGTGGAAAATTGGAAAGTGGAAGGGGGGAAGAGTACAAGGGTGGAAGGGGGAAGAGTGGAACGGTGCAAGGATGGAAGGATGGAAGAGTGGAAGTTTGATAGAGAATAAGAGAGGAAGAATGGAAGGGTGGAAGTTTGAAAGGGAGGAAGTGTGGAATGGTGGAGGAGTGTAAGGGTGGAAGAGTGGAAGTGTGGAAGAGTGGAAGGTTGGAATTGTGGAAGTGTGGTAATGTGGAAGAGTGGAAGATTGGAAGAGTGGAAAGGTGGAAGGGTACAAGGGTGGAAGGAGGAAGGGTGGAATGGTGCAAGGGTGGAAGGATGGAAGTTTGATAGAGTATAAGAGTGGAAGGTTGGAAGGGAGGAAGGGTGGAATGGTGGAAAATTGGAAAGTGGAAGGGTGGAAGAGTACAAGGGTGGAAGGGGGAAGAGTGGAAGGGTGCAAGGGTGGAAGGATGGAAGAGTGGAAGTTTGATAGAGAATAAGAGAGGAAGAATGAAAGGGTGGAAGTTTGGAACGGAGGAAGTGTGTAAGGGTGGAAGAGTGGAAGTGTGGAAGAGTGGAAGGTTGGAATTGTGGAAGTGTGGTAATGTGTCAGACATTCACTGTACTGGGTTATACGGAAATGGTCTAAATTTCCTAATTTTTTAAACATGCGGTATTAAAAGTGATAGACATCAACATAGTTGATCATTTCTCTATAAGGCGCGTTTACTTGATTTTTTACGTCCTGCAGCATGTCCAAAGGGTTCCCCAGGAACACACAAACCATTATTCTGTATCAATTGTTTACTATCACCCTCTCGTATTTTGGTTTCTTTGCAGTTTATTTTTAAACTTAAATATAACAGATTTCTAGATATTAAAAACAACTTTTTTACACAGTATTCCGGTATCACAAAATTCTGAAACTATTAGCAGAATATAAAGTTCAGAGTATATAATTTAATCTATAGTGCTCAATGTTGCCATGGACATGAGTAGAACTCTAATTGTAGTTATATACACTTTGAAGGCGTTTATCTGCATAAAGATGGCTCCTGTGGTCTACATCACAATTGTGACAAGTCAGTGCAAAGCAGAGAATAAATTCATCGTTTACGAAAATGTGAGACGAAATTTGAACTCTAAACATGCTATTTACTCCAGGTACTAAAAAGAAAACATTACACAATGCATATTTCCTCTTCTCTTCTTTTTTCACAGTGTAGACCTACTGTCTAAATTACATCAGATCCATGGCATACTTTCATTAATAGACTTCAAATAATTATTATATTTTCCCAAAGTGGCAAATTCCGAAAAAACAATCAGTTTGTAAGCGCCAAGGCTCCATAAATGGCTAGAGTGCAATTGGGATTTTACGAGAGCTATAACCGGGATCCAAAGAAAGTGATGATAAATAAATTAGTATAGTCGCGGTCACAAAAATGTAGACAGAGTAGGCCCAAGAGGCTACCAGCTAATGAATCAAATAACGTAAGTCGGTTCCTAAATATTTCCCAGAGTAAAATGCAGTAATACAATTATCCTTTATAGCAATTACATCATGAGCGCAGAATAGAGTATATATATATATATATATATATATATAATATATATATATATATATATATCTATATATATATATATATATTATATATATATATATATATATATATATATATATATATATATATATATATATATATATATTATATATATATATATATATATATATATATATATATTCTTGCAATTGTTATTTTTAATACAAAACAAAGATGAGCGCACACCATGACCAGCTGTTAGAAAAATAAACAAATGCAGCACACGACACTACAGACAATTAGAAAACTTGTAATGCTTCCATCAATGGTAAAATAAAGTCAGAATGCACACCGCTACAAAAATATGAAAGAAATAGAGTTGATTACAAATCTGAATTAAATGCAAAATCCGTCAAATAAATATAGGCCTAATGCCGCTGGATATGATACTATCTCTCTAGTGTTCTGTTAAGTGGCAGATCCAATATACATATTTAAACTCAAATCCTGCTTTTCACGCTCTAAAATAGCATTCCATCGATCAACGAATTAATCCCCATACTAAAAGCTATGCCTTATCCATACTTTAATGTATCTTGGGGATAATAAGGCTTCTGAAGTGGTTTTCCATTGCCTTCCTCAGTTCTTGCTCAGTCACCTTTCACAATCCGTGCAGTTTACGGTTGATCCATTCTTCAGAGTCCTGGATATAAATTCTTCAGTGTCCTGGATATAACATGCCTATAATAAGAGTAAGCCTATCATTATCGCCCCTTCAAGTCTAGATGAGGAAGTAGATGTCAGTATTTTATATTAGTTAGTCCTGTGTGAATAATACGTTTATATTGCGAATAAACTATCAATAAAGATGTTATATGTTATGATAACCAGACAGTTAGAGTTAATCTGTGACCTGACATCAACAAGATTGATTGCGTATTAGCGATAGAAACTGTTTCATCTAAAACGAAAACCAATTAGGTTTATGAAAAATCAAGTGAAATAATTGAATTCAGAGTATAATTGTTAAATAATACAATACCTAAAAATTAGCATAAGTTGCTCTTTCTCTAGTTTTCTGTCTAGTGGAAGGTCCTAGGTAAATATTCTTACTCATATGCTTTTTCACGCTCCATAAAGAGCATTTCATCGGTTAACGAGTTCATCTCTTCATAAATAGCAATGCCTATCGCCTTATCATAAGTCTACTATTGATGATAGTAGACTTAGGAATTATACATTCAATACTAAAATGCAACGTATCATACAAAAAATCGTACAAAGCATTATAGGGAGTATAAGGTACACAATGATAGCAGAATACAAAATAGTTATATCACTTAAAAACTAATTGTGTTAGAGATACGAAATCAATTATATGGTCTTGTCGTGGAATATCAAGCTCATCGTTTGCAAGATTTCAAATGTATCAAAATTAACAAATCATTGACACATTATCAGGTAATGATACGAATCGACATTGGACTGAAGACAGTGGCGAAGTCGGTAAGATACTCGACCGCGGATCAGTTGATGCGGGTTCAACTCCTGGGCTCGCCCGTCACTGACATCGCCTTCGAGTGAGGAAACTGACGTTAACCTTAGCTCTACCAGCTTTACATACGGGCTTAAACTGTAGTTATTCATTTATAGCTATTTAAGTCAGTCATTGTATAACGGCTTCATCAGACTTTCGACATAAATTTCAAGACTTAAATTGTAATACCAAAACGACAACATTAAACGCAAAGGAATATCCACAGCTATGGATGAATCCTTAAATTGAGGACTGTTACAATGGAATGCTGATTAAGAGTGACAAATTACGCATAAAAATTGAAATATAGTAAAGCACTAATATTTTTCAACTCAATTTAAACACATGCTTGATACAGCTTTATAAAAACATCAATAGCATAATTCAGTTCAAGTATAAATAATAAAAAATTTATTTGTATTAAAATATACAAGTAGAAATGACTAAAGACAAGTTTAACGGCAGTTTCCTACTCGACAGCATATCAGTGACGGGGAGAGCACTGGATTTGAGAAACAGGATAGACTTTAATGGCTTAAACTAGCATCAACAGAAAATTCAGAAAACCATCTCTTACAGATTTAGGAAAATGTTCATATATGCCAAAATAACCCTACAGCATAAAAGCGTCTGAGTTAAACAATGTTTCCACAGATCTACTTTAATATTAATTGTTTTATTTCACAAATGTTACGTAAATAGATAGATACATGTTAGAATTAGATGAGGCATATTACGGCTGGGTCATCATCGATGAACGAACATAATTATCCATAATATCAAAGCAACTAAACATACCAAATCCTCATTAGCAGTGGGGGAACCAGGGATTGACCCCTGCTACTTGCCCCCCCCCTCTCCTAGGCTCTCTGATTATAGTTAATCAAACAAATATCAAGCCAACTCTTCATTAGCAGTGGCCGACCCAGGGGGCCCGGGCCCCCTTAGTCTCGCTGATTACAGTTAATCATACACACAGGTAGGCTTCACTCTCTCCGCAATCCATAAGATTTCCCTTTCGCAATGTAAAAATGGAACTAAGGAAAATGCTGTACGGTAAAAAAGGTCGTGTCTTTATTTTTTACGAAAAAATTGAAACAAATTAATTTTTAAGAGCTTAAGGTAGCAAGTAACAAAATGCGGTCACAGTCCACAAAATTTTAGGACCACCTTTAAGAATCTTGGATCCGCCCCTGCTTATACGATTCAAAATAGCCTTTGCAAGTATTAAACATTTTAAACTACTATAATTAAACTTTTAGACCTATTACTTTTGTTTTTTGATAAGTTTACTTTAAATAACATATATTTTAAAATAATTCTCTAAGAATTCTCTCTATAATGAAGACTTCTTTAAGAGTTATGTCGACGACGAAGTTAACCTATTTCAGTTAAATGGACATATTTAACAAAAAACTTAATTCAATCTACTTTACTTTTAAACATCAATTTAATTTTAATTCAATTCACTTTTATAGAAGTTGGCAAACATCTGCCTAAAAAATTATTAAACACTATCAACTAAATAGAACGTAACGGTTAGTGCGCGCCTCGGATGGAAGTGGCCTGGGTTCAAGGCCCAGGTGAGTCAGCATGATGCATATCCGCTTGGACCCATGAAAGGTTTAGTCATATATCAGAGCTTGCTGCCAGTCGGTGATATTAATAGAGAAGATATGATTAACGTGGGGAAGGATTGATAATAAACTCCAAGAACCTTTAAATCTGCAAAAATTGGCCTCAGTCATGCATGTAAGTGCTCTCTGTGCCTAATATTGTCATTAATATTATCTTCCCATAAACTAGATAAACGTAATAGAAATGTTATCAATTAAAATAAGTCAACGAAAGTAATTAATTTTTACTTATATATAGATTAAAAGATTGACATGACAGAATATACCCGATATGATTTCCATAAAAGTTACCATACACTGCAAATAGTTGCAAATACATTAGGCAAGCTATAATGTATGATAAGACGTTAGTCAAGCTATTATAGCTACTACACTAGCTATTACAAGCCATTACATTAGCAAAGCGAGTAAAGACAGTAATGATATAACTTATTAGTTGGGCAGAGAGCTAAGCTAGATATTCGGTGTATATGAAGTCATACAAATTCTTTAGTAGCATGGAAAAATATTTACAAAAAATGCCATTAATACTCTCACAGATCTCTCAAAGTTTCTAATTTTGTTGCGTGATAACAACAAAACGTATATTTCTCAACATATCATATCTCTCAGGAATGCCTTAGTATTATTTGTCACTGTTGCGCAGAAAAGACTAAACCAAAACATAATTGCAGTATTATGACCAAGATCTAAAGCATTCCTAAACCAAAACATATTCAATCAAACATACAGGTAAACAGATCACAGGTCAGAGTCCCACTGATGATAAAACTCTGAGTCGTTAATCAATCAATAAATTACATTTTATTTCCGGCTCGGACAGTATGTAGATCAGGGTTGATGGTGCCTTCAGGCCCAGGATAGTAAGGATTGCTGCAGTTACTGAAATGTGTACTGTCCACCGAGTCGTTGCCTATATCCACCGGTGCATTGCTGTAAAGGTCCTCATACAGGATGGGCTGTCTGTGCGAGTCATCATCATCCTCAGTCTGGTCAGGATACGAGAAAGAAACCGAAGTTCGAGAGAAACTGAAATAGTAGGAATAAGTTAATAATAAACTCGTTGATAAAAGCATCAATACGGAAATTAAAAGTAATCAATCCATCAATATAGAGAATTAAGAACAATAAAAGCATTCACATAGAAAATTAAAAATCACAAATGCATTAATATAGAAAAAATGCAATAATATAGAAAATTAAAAATAATAAATGCATTAATATAGAAAATAAAAAATAAAAATACATCAATAAATATTACAATTAATAACTGCATCACTATTGAAAATTGATAGCAATGACTCGTGCAGGTTATGACATTCAGCTTTAATCTACTAAATATCTCAATTTAAAAAGAAATCAAAATCACAAGTAATCTGAGAAAAACAAAGAATAAATCAAAGAACAGATGTTCAATGTTTGCTTCAATTACAGCAACTAACTTAGCACATAAGTATACCATCATAGTTCTATCAATTCACGTGGATAAAATCTAAGAGCCCAGTAGAAAAAATTCTCAAAATGCAGCCAAAGCAAACCTCAACAGCTTAAAATCAAACATTTTCCAAACATATTTTTAGTCAGAGGATCATGAATAGATCTCTGCTATTAACAGATTAGTCCAATAAGAATCTTAGTGAAACTAAAGTTACATAACACATACTGTTGAAGATCACCGAGATATGAGGCTGTCTAAGAATTATAGATTTACATTCAGCTACTACTAGAGAATTTTATGAATGCCATCAAAACTAATAAAAAACTTAGCAAAATATAAAATGAAGACAAGCCGAAGACAGTAAAATTAGTGCCTGGTGCTTTATAAAATTCAAGTAACTGTAAAAATTGCTCAGCTGTCTTTCAACTTCAGCTTTCAAAACATAAAGGTCTCATCAGAGATGGATAGTCATGCAAGTCAAATCTCAATCTTTTTGTCAGCTTTCAGCTTGACAAACAAGTGAGCTATCGAATATACTACTCCCAAATCGAGAGCTGGGTGTGCTTATAATGCCAGCAACGCTTAAAATATTCAAATAAAATAGTTATACCGTAAAAATCTGTGCAGATAGATGAAGTAGGCAAGCGGAGCGAAGCAGGTAAAGTAGAGATATGACGTGACATCAACCACACTGTACATAACATAATAGAATAAAATGAACAGTTATGTACATTACGTATAAAACATTTTCTGGAACATTAATCCGCCAATATATGCAATATTTCTACAAACAGTATCATAATTTGACTGACGATGGTAAATATCTACTTACTAATTTTTTCCATATTAATTATTTTAGATTGAATTATAATTGCATAAAATGTGTAGAAATAGTAAATCATCGAGACAACTGGCATAAAACAAAGTTTAGATTTTACAAAGAACTTGTCAGACTCTACAATCAATTAACTAATAAATATTAGCCAATAAATATAAGAAGATACAAATTGCATTAAATTAAAGCTTATTTAAAAGGTTAGAGCTTAAAACATTTCATGACAGTAAGAGCATACTACTGAGATCTTCTACTGACTCCACAACATCAAATATTACACCAATTATTACATCAACTATTTCATAATCTTGCTTTATAATTACGGAGAACAGCATACCTAAAACTATGTCAATAGCGCCTATATCTATAAAAGTCCTCTTTCATACATATTAGGTTAGGCCTAGTAAACGCATGAACTCGTTTTATTAATTATCTAATACACTTTTAACAGCTAAATGTGTATTGATTGACATGTCAGTTTTACATTTACAAAAAAACATGAATAATAATAATAATGAGCATACGACAATATAAAGTTAATATAATAATTATTATAATAATAAAGTTAGGATAGAACAAAATTATATATCTCAATTTCATAAACTACGAATATCATCAAATCTCCTCAATTACCACATAACTCTACTTACTTCAACTTTTTAAAAAGACTTCCCTATGTTTTTAATTAAATTTTTTTAAACCAATGTCGCACTCGTTCAATTATTGCTGAGTATGGCCGGTATTCTTTTAAATGAAATTTAACCAACAAGTATGTTCTATTATGCCAAAATATTTCTGTTTGTGAAGTGAAATATGTCGTCTGAGCTCATCATGAGTTTTGTACGTTAAAGCTCTGGAGATCTATGGGATATTTCGTTTAAAGTTGTCAACATTCGGTTTTCCAAGGCGGTCACCCATCCATATACTATGCGGACTCGACGTAGCTTGATTTGTTTTATATGCAGCTTAACCAACTCTGCTAAATTGCGCCCCAAAACCAACAGTCACATGGTCACACACGTATACCCAGAACTCAGATGTTACCATGCCCTATCTTCTAAAAGGATTTAGACGTAGCGTCATATTTTAACAGCGTTTTATTAGGCAATAATATAGATGAGATTACGAGTGCTGTAATATAGAAGCTTGGTAACAGAAGGAAACAGGGCTCCATATAGATAATACATGGGTTCCTGGCGGTAATTGTAATACATTAAACATACCACATGGCATGACTGTAGCCCACATATAGCACAATGCACCCCACTGCTTGAATAAAATCCATTATAGCCAACAGCAGACAATATAGGTAGAACGATGTTCGAGCTGCCACAGAGTAATAAAACACAGTCATGCATTACCAAAAGAGTCATACTGCATTGTCATACAAATACAATATAGCCATATATCAATGCCATATAATAGTAGCATGAAGCTAAGAACAATACAACACAGTCATATATCAATGTCATATAATAGAAGCATGAAGCTAAGAACAATACAACACAGTCATATATCAATGTCATATAATAGTAGCATGAAGCTAAGAACAATACAACACAGTCATAGATCAATGTCATATAATAGTAGCATGAAGCTAAGAACAATACAACACAGTCATATATCAATGTTATATAACAGTTGCATGAATCTGAAAACAAGCTACATTGTAGTTCTATAATTTAAAAGTTAAAAGGTAAAGCTAAGGTTAACGTCAGTTTCTTAACTCGAAAGCGATGTTAGTGACGGGTAAGCCCAGGATTTGAACTAGTCTGATTTAGTTAAAATACAGTTTCTGATTACTTGATTGCTTGACCATGTTTAACTGATCGGTCACTCAAAAAAGTTGAATTAGTTTTACACACCAATTGAACACAGCGACCCTTATTACAATTATAGTTAAATCAGTGTTAATTGCTATCACGAGAATTGATCTCTACAATGATTTGTTGTAGGAATTAATATGAATTTACAAACATCCAAAATAAAAAACTACCATCGACATTACCGTAGTATGATAGTATATAATAGTAGCATTGCTCGACATATGAAACAGTTGCATTATTCTAATACTCCTTAGTATGCAAGTTTGGATTGCAATTAACTAATGCGTAATAATATTGTAAAGTGTGATTTAGAAATAAATTAGACTCTCTCTCTCTTGCATATTGTAATCTTGCTTTTGTATTTCAACCGGATGTTGAGCGTTCTTATCATGCTATGCAAATACACTTAATACAAAACAAAACTCTGAATTGGATAAGGACACTAATGAGATCAGAAATAAAAAGCTAAAAAAGCTAATGTTAACGTCAGTTTCTTCGCACGAAAGTGATGTCAGTGACGGGCGAGCATCTTACCGACTTCGCCACTGGCTCCAGCCGGCGTGTTAAACGTTATACAAATATTTTAATATCTGATCCTAAATTTTATTGAATAATTAGTTGTTGAAATTATTTTATGAAAGTATTACAGTATTAATATAAATTACGCATGTATACTGCATTACTACATGTACAGACCAGTAAATATTATTTGATGACAATAGTCAATGTGATCATGTAAATAGGTCCAAATTAAAGAGAATTAAATCGACATAATTTTTAAATAATGAAAGTTGTATCTCAGCGTCATAATAAAGTAATAACTGACTCCAACCTGGTAATTTTAAACGTTGTGCAAGAGGAACGTGTTTAAGACTGAAGATAATAATGTACACCTATAACAGCACAGGGACACAAACATATATCACTAGTAGGTCTAATATTATAAAAAGGTAAAGGTAATGTTAACGTCAGTTTCCTCACTCCAAGGCGATATCAGTGATGGGCGAGTCCAAGATTTGAACCCCGTATATACTGATCCGCAGATTTTATAATACTGATTATTTAACGATTAGAACAGACAGTATAACATATATCTCATATCCATAATAACAAGTACGATTCTACATAAACACGTAATTAATGTATCGTAAATAATTAAGGTCTGAAAGGGTAAGACCCCATAACCTCTGGTTTTAGAGGCAAGCATGCTACAAACTTGGCCAGAATGTAGATAGACTTGGACATCATCGGGCACAATAAGCGAAAAAAGCTGGTAAAGCTAATGTTAATTAATTGGCTTGATTTTATCTCAATAGCGTTCGCTGTTGTCATTGATGACTGTAGTACTCTAATACTATAATTGTAGTTACGTTTAACTAAGCTCTTCAGTGCACTGCTTGAAGGTATCATCCATATACAGAGAGAAAACCAAACGTTAAACACCAAAATTGACTGCGTTGTTAAATATATAAATACAGACCAGGAATAAAAAGATAGAGCTGGAGAACCAGAATATCAGTCCACCATGTCCAAACAGAGTGTAGACGTCTGTATGATAAGTGCTGTCCTTGTAAACAAACTCTAGAGCTCCCTATAGAGTAATCACGTAATCTTAAACAGTGTAGTAATAGCAATCGCGGAGGACATACGTCATAACAGTTAGATTGCTTACTGCCAATTGAAGCTATCAACAGCAAAAATATGATTACTTGAGAAATGGATTCTTAAAAAGACGATAGGAACGCGTAAAGCAGTCGAGAAGACCGTCAACAGTCATGAGACAGAAATAGAAATGGTCATTTAAAAATTTATTCTATAGTTCATAAGCAGCTTAGACTAACTAAGGGGTAAGAGAAGACTAACTAAAAGCTAACAGACATTAGTGAGATCATAACAGTCATAGAATGCTGTGATGGCATACCATGACCATCTGAGTTAGGGAAACGCAATACATCAGATTGAAGGATAGAGAGAGAACTATGGTTACTTCAAAAATGTACAGTACACAATGCAATGTACCATATTTCAGAATCTAGGCAGTAAAAGCGAGTATAACAGTATCTTATACCTTTGACTATATATCAATCATTGAATTATGTGCTAATGGAACAGGTAAGAAGCTTTAAGTATTTGGGTCACACCATCACGGATGGTGATGATGTAAGAGTGAAACGTTAATAAAATGAAGAATTGCACAGGCAAAAGAGGCTTCCTGAAAGAGAAAAGAAGTACTAACATAAGGCATTGGGAAAAACACAAAGATAAAGATTGTGAACACATTGGTTTGGTCGACACTTCTGTATGGATGTGAAACGTGGACATTAAAGAAAGAAGATATCAGGAAACTAGAAGCATTGGAAATGTAGTTATAGAGATGGATGGAAAAGATTAGTTGGACTGACAAAATTACAAATGAAGAAGTTCATGAAGGAGTCTGAACAGATAGACATTTAACAAATGTGATAAGAAATCGAAAGGAAAGCTGGATAGTACATATTATAATGGTTTGCTAAAGGCTGTAATAGAAGAAAGAATGCCAGGGAAAAGAGTTAGAGGAAGACCGAGACATGGGATGCAAGATAATCTGATAGCAAATTCTTATAGAGAGATGACAAGGAAGGCTGAGGACAGAATTGATTGGAAGAGTTATATGCCATTGCCCTACCGTTAGGCAGTGCACTAGAAGAAGAAAAGCAGAAGAAGAAGAAGAAGAAGATCAATAATAATAATGTAAAAACAGCTCAAGTAGGATCACATAACAAACAAAACAGCAATAACATATACACAAAACAAAATAAATAGGGAGGACTTTAGAAAGAATAGAATGTGTCTAAATAATTGCAGAAATGTATTTCATACAGGATTTGTTGACAAAGAATTACAGTTTAAAAATAAACTGATTTCATTTAGAAAAACTGAGAACTAAAAAAAACTAAACTGAAACATACATAACGAGGCCAAGGAAAATTGGTCTGCTAATTCTTAGAGACAGCACATAGAGTGCAATTTTTTGTCAAAGACCATCCATCTAACGGAGCAGTGAACAGAGAAATGAAATACCTGACAAGCAGAATACAACAGTGAGAGAGAAAATGTGACCATAACGACCTTCCGTACACTCATTCTGCTGTCAGGATGAACTGCAAATTAAGCAACATCAGTCACTGAGAATTTACCGGAATTTAACGTCAGATCCGCGCTTGTATAATATAAGGGGCTTTGTTACAGGACCATACAACTACAGACACTATACCATATCAGAATATCTGCAACACACACTGCAGTTTAATCTGATTCGTTTGCATATATTGGAACCTAATTGCACTTTTTATTAAGTTTCGGATAATAGATATGTTCCCCGCGTTATCACCGAGTTGTGTCCGGGTCGTCTGAAGAATAGACCAGCCGGTGATAGCAGGTGTCATAGAAGGCGACTAAAGCACTAAGATCCAAACCAACGTCAGAAAGGGCATTCGGTGGTTGAGCGCATAGGCTCCAGAAATTGCTACAAATTTATACAAGGAACTGAAGAGATTATAGGAGATTAATTGATGGTATGGTGTGAGACAGAAAGGAGTGAAAAAAGCCTATTCGCGTCCCAAACTCAGTTAAACTGGTCTTACAGGGAAGCTGATGGTGATTCTGATAATAATTATGTTACATGTTTGTCAAATATTCAATATTAATGCTATTATTACTGCCGACTTACCAAACAGTATAGCAAACGAGACAATTGAGAGCTCCGATGCCAGAAAGAAGAATCTCTGTACTAGCCACATAACCTGATACAACAAATAAGTGCAAACTAAGCACTGAAATGTTTATTACTGGAGTTAGTTATTACTTAGTTACGCAGCAAATGATGCTACTAAACTACAGTTAATTTAAACAATGCTTAAACTACATTATTTGCTTTACTGTACTATAATTTCCAAGTAGGCATTGTAGTTATGTTCCTATGTTCCATTTGATATGTTTGTATGTTATATATCTGCAATTGTCCGATTGCTTTGAAATACACAAGGATATATAGTTATTTCGTTAATTCAACTATTATTAGTGAGTTCAACTGAGTTGTTATTCAGTTCAATTATTTATTAGTTCAATTAGCTAATAATAGGTATTGGCATTCTACAGGATCCTTGCAGACAAGTCATTTTAAAAATGAACTTTAATTAAGAACCAAACAATTAAAGCAAATATGAACAAATAAAAAAAATTAATTATATAGATACCAGGTAATACTTATCACCGATATGTAATTATTGATTGTTACAAAAAAGTAAACACAAAACAAATAATTTGGAATAACATTTGGAGGTG
The DNA here is from genome assembly GCA_905160935.1 of Enchytraeus crypticus. Classification (NCBI taxonomy): domain Eukaryota; kingdom Metazoa; phylum Annelida; class Clitellata; order Enchytraeida; family Enchytraeidae; genus Enchytraeus; species Enchytraeus crypticus. Next base: position 990,618 of record CAJHZI010000546.1, read on the forward strand.
TTAGAAACAAATTAGAAGCGCAAAAGAATATTATAATATTAAATTTATGATATATGTTTACATAACATTTTACGACAAGACTTCCAAGAAAAAACAAAGGTACATATAACAAAAACAATTTACATAGCCGAGCTTTTTACCCAGTGAATTTGAAATATCAATATAATATTATTAAGTCTTTCTAACAATGTATATATGTGTTTATTTCTTTCTGTTTTGCTATTGGTATATGTGTACGTTTTCTGTGGTATGTGAGATTTCATGTATTAAATGAATATATTTACCCTATCCACAGTGCTCAGTTCTCCAGTAGAATTGATGGCCATTGATACCACAGATCTCAATATACTGATACAAACTGACGCAAATATCTGAACAATTGACACAAAATTAACACCTTTTGCTTTCTGAATAATTTTGATTCACTTGCAAAATATATAAAACAGAATATATAAAAATCACTTGCAAAACTGAGCACGGTACATAAATCATGTAGCAAATAAAACCATCGCTCTCACTCTTTCTCTCATTAATGTCTTCCAAGTGGCACATACAAGGTACATATTCTTAATGACATATTGCTTTCATGCTCTTTAAAGAGAACTCCATCGATTAGCAAGTTAAACCCTTCAAAAAATGCTATGCCTTATGCATACTTTAGTGCCTACAGCTTGGGTAAAATATGACTTATGAGGCGGTACTCCATTACTTTCTTCAGTTCTATTTTTGTAGCCTCTTACGACACGTGCAGTTTACGGTTAGTCTATTGTCCAGTGGCTTGTACACAACATACGGAAATACCCACCATAAGAAATATTAAAGAAAATAATTAATCATAATATATATCATAAATATAATAATATATTTACATAATAAATATCATAATATATAAATATATATATAATAATATATAATATATACAATAATATATATCATAATATATACATAAATTTGTTGCTTAAAACGAATTGCACAATATGAAATTTCTTTTTAAAAAGTGTCTATAAAAAGTCTAGTAGAGACAGGATAAGCATCAATTTGCCTAAATTAAAATTGAAAAATAAATTATATAATAAATTACAAAATAAGCTACAATAAATTTATTCAACCAATTTTAGTTTTAAAAAAATTCAGCACCAATATGCCAACAGCTCGTAGGTATGTCAACAAGTGGCAGGTACAAGGTACATATTCCTAATCACATACTGCATTCAAGCTCCTTAAAGAGAAATCCATCGATTATCATTTAAAACCCTTCAAAAAAGGTTATGCCATATCCACACATTAATGACTACAGCTTGGGAATAACACATGTGGCTTCAGAGGCAGTTTCCTATTACCTTCCTCGGTTCTATTTTTGTTGCCACTTACGACACATGCAGTTTACTGCTAGTATATTCTCCAGTGGTTCAGATACAACACAGCGAAATAACCCACCATAAGAAATATTAAAGAAAATAACTTATCATAATATATATCAAAATATAAATTGGTAGTTCAAAAGAATTGCACAAGGTGAAATTCCATTTAAAATAGAAGTGCATACAAAAAAGTATAGTAGAGCCAGGATAAGCTTAAATTCTCCAAAATTAAAATTACAAAATAAATTATGTAATAGATTACAAAATAAGCTGCAATAAATGTATTCAACTAATTTTAGTTACAAAAAATTCAGCACCAATATACCAACAGCTCTGTAGGTATCTGAACTACTAAGCTTTGATACTAAGCTTCATAATTACAGGTTCAAATTTAATTAAAGATCAATTAAATTAAAGATTAAAACTACAAAAAAACTGCACTACAAAGTATTACAGCAACTAGACAATATGACAGTATTTAAAGCATAAAATAAGGTCCAGTTTGAGCCTAATTTCATTTATTTTGATAATTTGCTTTCACTTTTAGAAATTTTTTTATATGTAGGCCTATGCATCATGCATGTGTTTTGTATTTATCTATGCTATATAGCATATTATACCTGAATTGCTCTTCTAAATAGCGCCAAAAATTATAAAATTATCTTCAGAATTTGCTTAAAATATTCATTTTTATATAAAATAACAATACAATGTATTTTAAAAATTACAGACTGGTTAAGGCTACAAAGAGTTTAATAAATATTACTACATACACACCAGAGCAAATATGACAATGAGTATTGGACTATTGGTTTGTCCCAGGAGAATGGAAACAGCTTCTCTTGATTTGAACAGTAGAAAGATCAGAAAGAGAACGTTAGGAATGAGGAGCATCAAATCCCAAACACCAGCTCTGCAAAAATAAATGAAACAGTACATTCAATAGTTCCATTTTGTGTGGCCAATAAAGAATAGGCCAAACATAACTTACAGGTGTCATTAGAGGTGACAAAACTAGGCTATAAGGAAAGAATAGGAGAACAACCTTTCTAGATATAAAAATCAAGATAATAGGGTGAGAGTGATATTGCAGTGTCTATGAAAAGATTTTTGAATACACAAAATTGATTAAGTTAAGACAAAGATTTAAGTAAATACTTAGCTCCCTCACATTCTTTCACTAAAACTCTAGCCACTACAATATACTATCCAGAATTTTTGGGTAGAGTACACAGGAATGTACACTTTAAAATTGTACAGGATATTCACTCTTTAACACTATTAACAGAAAATCGTCATCATAATCGTCACTAGAATCCCAGTTCAACTAAGGTCGGAATAGTTAAATATTTAACTTAAATAATAAATAATAATGTTATTTTATGATTATTAAATATAAAATTCTTATTAAAGTTTAATGTATAAAATTAAATATTTTTAATTCAATTTTGAAAATTAAGAATAAGCTAATAATAAATTAAAAAAATATATATACATACTGCGATGATCCGATAGTTTCATAAAGAATGGTGAAACAAAATTCCCCTTTTTCGACAGGCGTCATAGTTACATCACCGGACGTGGTGGAAGACAGGTCTGCCGCCATGATAGCAAAAAATGGAAAGATTCGTCAAATTTATTGATAAAACCAACAGTGCACTAGGATTCCTGATGTTTCTATAATAAGACTAAAATATTAAATTTGTTCTTTAAAATGTAATCCCGTGAAATCTGAAATATAATTTCAGTAATGCATCACAAAATGAAAGTCAGGAAAACAAGATAACCACACAGCAGACCACATTAAATTCCCTTATTTTTATTTCATAGAAGTTGCAGCATTGACATCTATGGCTGACCACAAAGAAAAAGACAAGTTTTTGAAGACTAGATGATTTTAAAAAATCTTTTGAAGGTTACAAAGTGTTGCCATTAATTCCTGATTACTTTTTGTTCATTACCAACATAGCCTATATACTTTTATAATTTTAACCATAACTCATAAACACTGGATGAGAAAGAGAGATGGAAAAATTAAGTCTTCAACTGCCAGCGGAACTGTTCACAAGAAGTAAAAGCATACCTCTAGAGAACATAAGAGTTAGAGAGCAGAGTCTGACGTGACTCAAACGAAGACTTCTGAAGAGTGCATGAAAGAGAATTTCAGATCTGCGGTGAGGCATGGACATACAACTTTATTCAGGGTGGTGTTGGACTTATAGGTTAACGATGCTGTCTTGTAAATGATATGCTCTCTAATCGTTTGCCAGTGTAACGATATTTATAATATGTGTAACATATGAGTACTTGGAACTATAAAAAATTGCTCTTGCAAGAGAATTCTATACAAACTGCAGCCGATCAGTCTCACTGCCCTGGAGATAGAGATTGAAATACAGTGAAAAAGGGATAGAGATTGAAGAGGATGGGTCTAAAAGTCTTGAGGTACACCAGTCTATAAACTGGCCAATCTATGTACCAAAATGGATGAAAATTGGCCACCCCATCCAAAATTAGTCCTTTGGTAATTGGTAAAAGTTTTATTAGAAAATATTAACAATAGCCTGAGATATTCAAACTTTTTGCAGGTGTAATCTTTTTTTACTCACCCTGTATATATATATATATATATATATATATATATATATATATATATATATATATATATATATAAACTAACTACTATTGCATAATATTTTAACAATTCTAATTGCTTGAATTTTAATTTTTAAAAAGTATGCCAAATGCAAATTATTGAGCAAGTAGAACTTAAAATATAGTAATTAAAATTTCAAATACATGCAAGGCTCCGAAATTTAAAATGAATACTATTTCAAGTGCCGTAGACATATTTGGTATCCATGGTTTTCGTGAAGACATTCTTTAGACTAAGCATTTCCCATAATATTAGATAGAAATTTAAATATTTAAACTTTATTTAAACCATAAAGGTATATTTTTATTTATCGCATTTTTACTCTAAGATTTACACTTTGTTAAAATATTTAAACTTTATGTTTAGGAATCAGACAGTTTCAAAGTTCATTTTGCATGGTTTACTTAAAATTAACATTAGTTGCAACTCTTAGCACAAGTATTACTTTGAGCTGAAAATTAAAAATCCAACTTTAAAATTAGTTAGTGCTCAAGTGAGTTATTAAAGATTTTACAGAAGAATTTCATACATTTAATAACAATACATTCTTGTGTTTTTTCCTTGTTTCGGTAATATTTTATATGGTAAATGATTAGATTAGATTATATTAGATTAGATTCTTAAATTCTCGACAAACAATAATATTAATTGACAAGCATAGTAACCATAACAGCAATTAGCATATATAGTATATATATTGTAACATAGCTAGTTCTTGTGTTTGTTTATCAACAATACATTCTTACTCCCTACTTCTTCTTAAAACTTTCATTTTTATTTGAGATTTGAAATTTAATTGCTACTGCTTTCACATCTTCTGTGACTTCTATGGATAATGCTGTCGAATTGTCAATGATAACATCGAACACTATAAAATGAAAGAATGTTCGACGAAAAGCAGAATGGGTCTAAAAATTGTAAATTAATATTACCGAAACAAGGCCTATACAAGGTATAGGCCTTGTTTCGGTAATATTTTATATGGTAAATGATTAGATTAGATTACATTAGATTAGATTAGATTAGATTTTTAAATTCTCGACAAACAATAATATTAATTGACAGGCATAGTAACCATAACAGCAATTAGCATATATAGTATATATATTGTAACATAGCTAGTATATAGACGTATAGCAATCATAACGGATAAAAAATGTGCAGATATCTTTAAAAGATATTGCTATGTATGGTTTTAAGGAAAAAATAATAATTGAAATGTGAATAAAACGAGAATTACGTGATGTTATGAAATAATTGGACAACTCTACATGTGAGCATGCATTATCAGATTAAATATATCAAAATTAACTGTAGCCTACTTAAATATCACAAGAGGTATAGGCAAAATGTTGTTTCACTTAGCAATGTGAAATTAGTCAATAATAGGCCTATAAATAAGGTTAAGATAACGCCCAATGAAAGTCTAATGGTTGAAAAGAGCAAGAGCATGGTTGAATTAATAATCAATACCATGAGTACGAAAATTATGATTTGTTGAAAAAAGATTAGACTAGATTAGATATCTAATCTAATCTTTTTTCAAAAAATCAGAATTTTCGGCATAAAATATTGACCGATACAGATATTCAGCCAATATGTCGAAATCTAGCTGATATTGGAGCAATATTCAGCCAATTTCAAATGCTGCTAGGGATTATTAATTGCAGATTAGTCTTCGTAGTGAGGAATCGCTTTCGCGTGAGGAAACTGACGTTAACCTTAGTTTTACAAGCTTTAGTCTTCACTCCTCTTGTAAAAGCGTTCTCACTGTACCAAACATTAATTAATGATTAAATCTGCCATGGGCAAGCAGACACTCATTTATGCTTTCTGTTGTGACAATATGGAACTCTCTACCGCAAAATCTTAGATTTTGTAATTGTATTGATTCTTTCCTGGGCAATCTAAGGACCCGGCCATCTCTTTCTGTCACAGGTCTAAATTTTGACCTGCTTGCCCTGTATCTTGGACTTACACTGGTTTGATCTCGCTTTATCTTAAATTTGTATACTTAGTCGTCATCATGTGTTGCTGTGGCGCATGTTTGTGTAGATTCAGTAAGAGACGTCCTTGACACTATTCCTTTATGGCGAGGATCCGGACGTTAAATATTTTGTTGATTGATTGATTGACCAGATTATATTATATGAGATTAGATTAAATGATCAGATTACGGACCTATATAGTACATAAACCTCATTTTTATTTCGCCTATCAGAGGCTTGCTTTGATTTTCTGGATTTTGCATCCTTTTTGATCCTTTTAATTTTACTCGTCGGCATGCTGAGTTGCTTCAAATGCAGGCAACTACGGGCCCGATATTTTCAAATTGTTATAGACCCCAGAATTCATATATGCAAATATCCATATTCATGCAAACATACTCTCATAAAATAGCCTAAACCGTCATAAAAATTCTCATGCAAATACTCATACACAATTCATCGTCACAAAAATTGTCATACAACTAGTCATGCAAAAACTCAAACAAAATTAACCGTCATATAAATAAATAGTCATATATAAAGGAAAGCAAATACTCGTATAAACTTTAATAGTCAATTGCTAGCAACGCATCTATGATTAAATACATTGTATTTTTTATTTGCTTTAGCCATAGACAATATTTATTATAGGATGTAACGAGTAGGCCTCTAAATTTTTGAAAAACTTCATTCGTTGTAAGTCGATGTAGACCTATATAGGACGTGTACTTGTATAAATCGGACTGAGTATTTGATATTATTATTATTATTATTACTATTATATTATACATGTATATCTCGATTAGTCACCATATCGATTTAAGAACTACTTCCTACGGAGTCGGTAAAATAATCAATACTTTAAATATTTACTAATGAAATTTAACCGAAATTTTCCCTATATAGGCTGGTATAACTAAATCTGCTCGATTTCGCAATACAGTTTGTCATCGAGATCAATCTGTTCGGTATTTTATGTTGAGTGCGATTAGGCTTGTATCGATCAAGGGATAGAGAGGCTATAGACATATTAGCGTATTATACAAGAGAAAATCGCTAAAATCAGGCCTAAATAAGTTGTATATATTCACACACACACACACATACATATATAATTATATATATATCTTAGTGCACTGCCTACTGACAGGTCCATGGTACATAACGCCTCCACTCTTCTCTGTCTTCCGCCTTCCTCTTCATTTCCACATATGAGTGGGTCTTTAAAGCATCCAACATACCTAATCTCGGCCTGCCCCTGACTCTTTTTCTTTCCATTCTACCTTCTACGACCTCTTTTAATAGACCTTCCCCCCTTAGAATGTGTCCTATCCATCTCTTCTTACTATTTCTTAATACATTTATCATATATATGTATACACACATACATGTATATATATATATATATATATATAATATATATATATATATATATATATATATATATAATATATAATATATATATATATATATACAGTATATATATATATATATATATATATATATATATATATATATATAATCCTTGTAAGTTTACTAATGTAAATATTTAAATTAAATATAATTGTAATAATAATAGTGAAATAAGGAGGGTTATGGAATAACGGTTAGAGTGTTCGCCGCGGATGCAACTGAGAACACACAACCCAATCCACGAGAACATAGGTTCAACGTAGGCTACCAAACCTACGACGTGCTCAGACGAAATGTTTGTCAGCAGAATAGAACCTAGCAGTGAACCGAATTCCGCAGATAACTTAAAGAATCTCGATCATACTCGTTAGACATCAACTCGTAACCCAATCAACAGTCAAGCTCTAAACGATGAATCAAAAAGTGCGTTATACAGTAGGCTAAGAAAAGGAAGAAAAAGGTCATAAATCTCTTAGACTACTTGTTCTGTCCTGAAGAATAAGACAACCGTTTTGTGCACGTATCGTTAGAGGGGACTGAGCAAGAACTGAGGAATGCAACTGGAAACCACCTCAGATGTCAAATATTATTCCCAAACTATCGGCTATATTAAGGTGTGAATAAAGCATAGCTTTTGTGAAAGAATCAACTCGATATTCGATAGGGTGCTCTTAATGGAGCGTGCAAGCAGCAAGTAGGGATATGTACCTTGGGCCTGCCACTGGTATGATAGTGCGAAGACTATACAGTATAATGCAATACCTAATAATTGAGACGGTTAAATAGTCAATAAAGTCAAAAGGGATTATGTTGATGACTATGACTTGAAAAGTGAAAATTGCAATAAAAATGATCTATGACACTCCGCTCAAGTTATAAATAATAATAATAATAATAATAATAAAGGTTTAACGTCCGTTTCCTCATCCAGGGATGATGTCAGGGACGTCAAGTCAAAATATGGTTAAAATTTGTACTATAGAACAATTTTGTGTGGGGGTTAAAGTTAAGATCAGAAGCCCGAAAGACTTTTCTTCAAGATTTCATGGGTACAGTGGTAAATTGTTGTACCCCTGAAATTCGACATTATCCATTACCATTAATTATTATTAATTTACTGACTGTCTGGTGTATTTTTTTATCGCTACATATAGTTAGTAAGTAATAATATCAAATCTAAATCAAATCAAAAATCTGGAACTTCTACGTTTTAATTTATTAATAGTTACTCTTACTAGAATTACTATAAATAATTGTATAAATAATAACTTATTTAATAATGAGTTTGTTGAAAGGTCAAAATAAAATCTAATTTGTACAAATAGGCCTATAACAAAGTCGCAATTCTAAAGTTTTCAGGCAAAAATATAGTCCTATTGGTATTCATAATAGACTAATAAGAATTAAAGATAACATTGTTAGCTGATATCACATTAGAGCAATATCTATCCTACTATAATAATTGCCTATCTATCCTACATTTCTCCCTGAGAAACATTCCATGTTAGTAATGGAAGAATCGAAGAAAACTTTTTATTGCCTCCAGTGTTACAGTGCATACGTCATCAAAGCACTCCCGTAAGTTTTCTCTCTATAAACACTGTGGCCTAGTGCAGCATCCACTACTGACGCTGATCAGTCTTGTACGTGGTTATTCGTTTTCATTGCGAAACTCGAATTAATCTGAGAATCGTGTGTGTTGCTTTTTAGAATCTCTCTCTCTTACTCTCCCTCTATCCCTCTTCCTCTCCCTCTTCCTCTCCCACTTCCTTCCCCTCTCTTCCTCTTCCTCCCCCTCTTCCTTTCCCTCTCTCCCTCTTCCTCTCCCTCTCCCTCTCCCTCTCTCCCTCTTCATCTCCCTCTCTCCCGCTTCCTGTTCCTCTCCCTCTCCCACTCTCCCTCTTCCTCTCCCTCTCTCCCTCATCCTGACCCTCTCTCCCTTCTTCCAATCCATGTAGGAATCTGATCGCTGACTCACTGTAGGCCTACTTCAGCAATAGGCCTCTAATAATAATAATAATAATAAAGGCTTAACGTCCGTTTCCTCATCCAGGGATGATGTCAGGGATGATGTCTAAAGCCCTGTTTATATAAACTATTCTTCAAAATAACTTATAGTTATAAGTGTTATATCCGTTAAATAATAGTTATATATATAGGCCTATATATATATATATAGGCCTATATATATATATATATATATATATATATATATATATTTCAACTAATGAGCCACTACATTTGTAGTAATTTCACAATAGTTTCTGTATCTGGCAAAATTACATCAATTTTCAATTTATTATAACAATTTACTTGCCTTTTAACTTACTTTAATTTACTTGCCTATAACAATTGCCTTTTTGTATAATTTTCAACAGTTATAATAAAGCGTAAAATCATGCAAAAATCTGTTACAAGATTTTGCTTTACGCCACTGATCCAGGCGTCATCTCATTTATTTATTTTTATTGCTACACTCCTAAATTTTCTCCATAATTTCTACTTTCCACGCTTTAGAAAAATGTCGAGAGCCTGTATAACTGACCTGCGTTTATTTTCACAGCTCGTAAGCAGCTGTTGTTATCCAATTCCTCTCAGTTTGAACATTGCACACGAGATAACAGTCCAATAAAAGTTTAACTTTTCTACACCACTCCAGTCTATCTCTGTCTCTGCGCCATACCACCAAACAACTTTCAGTTGATAAAGACCGCATGGATTAGTAAACTGTTAATCACTCATAGGATTAGTAAACTGTTAATCAATGATAGGATTAGTAAATCGTTGATGAATCATTATAGTATTATATATTGTAGTAGGATTAGTAACCGTTAGAGCCTATTCAATCATAGGATTAGTACATCGTTGATCAATCATTGACACATTAATTTCTGAAAGAAAATCTAAAAGGGCATTTTAGGCTTCAGTTACAAGAGTCGACATAAAAACTTTTCCAAGAAAATCTAACTTCGATTTACACGTATAATGAATTTAGAAATTAAATAAATTCTGAGAAATTTCCCTATAAAAGTTGGAAATGGTAAAGCTTTATGTGTTAACGAATTTATAGATCAGCTAACTATATCAATAACGTACATTGCATAAGCTGAAACAAGAAAAAAATTAAAATACAATCCAGTATTTTAACATAGCTTTTTAACTAAGCTTTTACAAATGAAGGGATAAGTAATGCTATTAGTATTTATTCATGTTGAAGAATGACATAATTATAATAATATTTAAGATATTCAATAAATTAACAAGGTATGATACTCTTAATTGTTATAGGCCTAATTGTTAAAAGAATTGTGCAGATCGTTTTGATTCATTATTTTGCAGTTGGAAATAAATGCAATATGAAATCTATTAATTATAATTACAATTAGAATAATTAGGCCTACAATATTATCATAAGACACCCAGATGCTCGTGAGGTTAGTATTCTACCCTGTTTTGATTGTGCTGTCATTTATATTTAATCTTTGAAGTTGAATTTTTAACAAGGTTCTGGGATGAGACGGTTTATTAGAAGAGGTACGTATAATTGAAGCCTTTTGAAGGAAGAATGGAAGGAAAGAGTTTAAGAGGAATAATGAGACTAGGGGCGTTAGAAGACTTCATAACCAGGTTGATAGGAAGAGATAGGCAGAGAATAGAAATACGTGGAAGTGTTAAAGACTCTATGCCGTCTCTGCCGTGGACCTGCGAATAGACTTTGAGACTTGATAGCTGATATAGTTGATAGTTTCACTGTAATGCATGTGGACGTTTTTAACTAAGACATAGTGAAACAATTTTTTGATAGTATTTTTCTATTACAGTGTGACACAGATAAAAAAACTCGCTTCTCAGAGTTCTAGATTTCCTTCTACATCGCTTTTTCCACTCTGTCTAATCACAGCTTTTAATGTTTCAAGAGTTTTTCTTTCATTGTGATATCTAACGTCGTATTTATTTAGAATGTCTTAAAAGAGTAGGGGTAACGTCATGGAGTTTTAAATTAAACCCTCGTGGGTTCGAATCCCAGCCGCGTTGATCTGAGAGTAAAATCTTGGACATTCACTGGTCTAGTTATACGGAAAATGGTCTAAATTGCCTAAAGGTTTAAACATGTTGTATTCAAAGTGATAGATATCAATATAGTTGATAGTTTCAGTGTGATGCATGTTGACGTTTTTAACTTAATTCCTTCAGTAATTTAATACTGACGCGATTTTCAGCTTAAGCTCTTCATATACAGAACATGTAGGCTAACAGATTTTTGATGACACTTTGTGAGCAATAATCTACAAAAAAACCCCGTCTTCGTTCTTGAAGCCTTCATTAATTAATTTCTGACTTTACATATTGTTTAACTTAAATTCCTTTATTTACTTGACTCAACATCGATAAGGCAAATAAAGACTTTCTTAGTCTCTCTCTTAGTGCACTGCCTACTGGCAGGTCCATGGTATAATGCCTCAACGCTTCTCTGTCTTCCGCTTTCCTCTTCATGTCCACAAATGAGTTAATTTTTAAATCATCTAACATTCCTAATCTCGGCCTGCCTCTGTCTCTATTTCCTTCCAATCTGCCTTCTATGACCTCTTTTAGTAGACTTTCCCCTCTTAGAATATGTTCTATCCATCTCTTCTTTCAATTTCTTAATACAATTATTAACTGTCTATCTGAACCAACTCTCTACAGAACTTCCTCATTTGTAACCTTTTGAGTTCAGCTATTCCTTTCCATCCATCTCCATATCCACATTTCCAATGCCTCTAATTTATTTACATCTTCCTTCCTTAAGGTCCATGTTTCATATCCATAAAATAGAGTGGTCCAAACCAAGGTTTTCACTATCTTCATCTTTGTGTCTTTTTTAGACTTTTTGTTAAAAGTTCTTTCCTCCTACCGAAGGTCTGTTTTGCTTGTGCAATCCTACTGCGTATTTCAGTCTCACATTTCCCATCATCGGTTATTGTATGACCCAAATATTTGAAACTCCTTACCTGTTCCAATTTCGCAACATTTCTTGTGATATATGATACGTTCTTAGTGAGCAAATGACTAAAAATACGGAAGCATAGCAAAATTAATATAATATTTATAATTTACCGATGAGATTCTCTTAATTACGAGCATAATTTTTTGGAACAAATTTGTTAATGAGTATGGCAATGAGTACTCTTCAGACAATACACCCCTGCTGAATAGAGTGCTGAGCAAATACCTCTACCCATTCAGAGAGAGAGAGGAAAGAACGAGAATTCTCTCTCATTCTCTCTCCTTCCCTCGTTCCCTCTCTCTCTCTCTTTAGTGCTTTGCCAAATAGCAGGACCCTTCATGTAACCTTATTTAATAAAAATACAAAAGCTATCCATTTCATATTATGTAATGATTAATATATTTTAATGTTGACATCATTCTATTACTGTCTTTACTTTGATTGCTTGCATTTAGATTTGCTTCACCTGATTTTACTGTAATGTGCCGTTCATTCACTTTTTATACTGCCAATTTTTTACTACTGTTTCTCAAACTTGCATGGTCATCTGTTACTATTTCTTTAGTAATTCGTTGTATGTAATTTGTAATTTGTTGTTGTAATGTAATTTAGTAATTTGTTATGTTACGTTTTCAGTTGTATGTTTGCTTGTTCTTGCGTGATAGCTGGCTGTCAACTAGATAGAGTATACATACATGTAACTAGTTGTATACCCTCTTTGATGGCCTTGCGCATGTATTTGTGCTTGTATATGCACTTTTAAGAATCATCGTGTGTTCTCTCTCTCTCTCTCTCTCTCTCTCCCTCTCTTATGTATTCTTTCTACAAGTCTGCTTTCACCATCAGTTGTAGTGCTTCACTGATCAGCTAATAATAAATAAAAATAACACAAAAATAAAATTAATAATAATAAATCAGTTAACTCAGTTTTAAATGCTCAGCCCTTAAGAAACATTAATGAACCGTTCAACTTAATTTATAAATACACCTTATGATGTAATATCCAGCAACTAGGCTCAATCTTGCTTAATCTCTTCTTACAACACTTGCAGTTTACGTTTGGTTTATTTCTATATGATCATGACACAACATTAGGAATTATTACACAGAAGATTATGAAAACACTTTGGGAGACTAGGATTTTGACTAGTTTATATAGACATTAATGTTCGAATAAACTTCTAAACTTATAATAATCTACTCAACTTATGTTAAGGTAGGATCCAGTTTTATAACGACCTAAACCTATAGGATCTAATGATATCTTGGGGGCATATACCCCCTGAGTCCCCTCGCTCCACTAATGGTGTTTGATTGCGTGCAGACATCTACCACCATGGCTACTTCCTGAGCCAGGCACCCCTGCTAGTGCTCGAAGATTTCATTCACCAGAGGGAGCCACTATACATCACTGGTACAGGTAGGAATGTAGTTTTGTACTTAAGTTTAAATAAACGATACCGGTCTAATAATAATAGTTATACATGTATATATATATATATATATATATATATATATATATATATACTGTATATATATATATATACAGAGTAATACAGTCTATATATATATTATAATATATATATAATATATATATATTATATATAGATATATATATATAAGAGAGAGAGAGAGAGAGAGAGAGAGAGATAGAGAAGAGAAGAGAGAGGAGAGATAGAGAGAGATAGAGAGAGAGAGAGAGAGATAGAGAGAGATAGAGAGAGAGAGAGAGAGAGAGATAGAGAGAGAGAGAGAGAGAGAGAGAAGAGAGATGTTCATGTATTTATAGTTTGCTGAAAGATAAATACGTATATACATATATAAATACGTATATACATATATAAATACATATAAAGCACAAATACATATATATATACATATATATATATATATATATATATATATATATATATATATACATGTATTTATACTTTGGTGAAAGTTTCCCTGTGTTGTGTTCGGGTTGTTTAAAGAATTGACCAACCGGTGACTGCACGTGTCGTAGAAGGCGACTAAAGCACTAAGATTCATACCAACGTCAGAAAGGATATTCGATTGGTGGGCGCCTAGGTTCCAGAAATTGCTATAATATTTAAACGAATGGAAAAGTCTCAAATAGGGGATTGGTTGGTATTGTAGTGTAAGACAGAGAGGATTTGAGACAGTTTATTTGTATCCCGACCTTGGTTAAACTGGGATTTAAGGGATGATTATGATAATGATGATGATATAGTTTTCTGAAAGAGATAATTGAGGGTCTAATGGGTCAATGAAATGAATAAAGGTAAGATGATGACCGAGACTTGGAATGATTTGTTGGATGATTTGATAACTAATTCATATGTTGATATGAATAGAAAGGCAGACAATAGAAATATGTGAAGGAGTTATATGCTATGGACATGCTAATAGGCATTGCACTAAGAGAGAGGCTTATAATATTTAACGAAAAATTGTCATTATTGGCAAATATATCGTTAATTTTAAAGAATTTTTGGGTCCCCAATTTTGAGTTAGTACCAAAAATGTACTAAATATAAAATTGTATTCCTAAAAGGGCGATAGTCATATCGTTAACGGCGTTATATTGTTTTTGATTCTTAAACCTTTCCCAAAACCGCAAATTATGTTTATGCTGCTACATTTATATAGTATGCCATTTATGCGTTTTGTGATCTCAAAGACTGCTGCAGATCACATGTGAGAGTCTACAGGCCCTTTAGTCAAATTTAATTTTCAGTATAAATAGTTATGGCTATTATGATATATACAGTATGTATATGCCTTCAATATATATATAAATATATATATATATATATACATGTACATGTATATATATGGGCCTAAGTATATCTACAATGTGAATATATACAATGTGAATATATATATATATGTGTAATGTGCATATGCAGTTTCATAAATTCTAGCTCTACCTTTTTGGGTCTTCTTATATTGTATTGGGTCTTTCTTTTTCTTCAAAATTTCCACTCATTTTTCATTAGGGCACACACACGATCATTCTCTTTGTCTGCCTCTTTAGCTGGCGTTCTCTCGTTTTTTCTTTACAGCACTCAGTTCTTGTTATCTCCTAATTTCGGAAAAGGTCTGATGATTTTTTTCTTGTCTTTAGCAGCTGGATCAGGCTGTAGAGAGTTTTAAGAATTCTCTAGATAAGAAAGGCAGCAGGGTGAAGTAGAAGTCGTATACAATCAGTAGGCCTACGATATCTTGCCTTGTACAAAAAACTTCTATACAGAGTCGTATTTTCCGGGGGGGGGTTGGTGGGTTCGACCTTCCTTTTACAGATGTGTGACCCCCCGCAAAATGTATTAACTCCCTAATTTTTACGTCCCCTTATGATAAGCCTGACGAACCCCTGGCAAGCCTTAGATGACCCCCCCACCGACCCCCATTTAAAAAATTGAACAAATGTAAACCCGCTCGAATACAACATATACATGTAGGCTACTCTCTCTCTCTCTCTCTCTCTCTCTCTCTCTCGCCTTCTCTTATTTTGGTGACTGGTGACTGGTTAGTCCATGGCCCTATGTTGAAAACATAAGTTACATAATGTATTCCTTCTGAAATTTTAAAACATTTTTCTTTTTGCAGCTCCCATATTCTTCATTTAAGAAGCGGAGCAAATATTAACCTGGGCCATCTCCGCTCCGACGTAGGTTATACGTTGAAAATATATGTTATATTAAAATATATAATTATGTTATATTAAACTCAGAGTTGGTACAGATAGAGAGTTGATAAATGTATTAAGAAATAAGAAGAAGAGTTGGATAAGACACAATCTAAGGGGGGAAGGTGCACTAATAGAGGTCACAGAAGGTAGAATGGAAGGAAAAAGAGGTTGGAGCAAGCCGAGATTAGGTATATTGGATAATTAAAAGACCCACACATATATGGAAATGAGAGGAAGGCGGAAGACAGAGAAAAGTGGAGGCGCTATATACCACGGACCTGCCAGTAGGCAGTGCATAAGGAGAGAGAGAGATAGAGATATTAAACTCCAGCTTCTCCTTTTCTTTCATTAACTTCAAATATCGAAAGTGACCTCGTTATCTAACAGTGCTCCGACGTTATTTATGAATAAAGTCGCAAATAGGAAAATTGATCACAAAAGCTGAACAGATTTCTAGAAACCATTCCCCTCTCGATAATCTGACCTGTTTAAAAATGTATGACGCAAGAAATCTGCCGACTGCAAACACTATGTGTATTTGCGCTGTCGTCTGCGCACTGTCTGCATGAATACTGCAACTGTCATTTCAACGTTGTGGAAGATTCGAAAGGAAAGTTTAAGCCGCAAGAGTTTAGAATGAACGTTTAAAAATTTAAAGAACAGATTGAATGTTCTCGACCGTTTAGAATGAAGTTTAAAGAGAAAGAGAATTTTGTAAGAAGTAAGAATTTGGAAAAACTGAGGAGGAAAATAGTAACAAAGAGTTTAGATCTTGAATTTTTTAACTAGTTGAAATTCATCGAAGATACATGGAAAAATATTTCATAGAGCCATTTCTTTTCTTTTTAAAATATATTTTTGAAGTTAATATAAATTAAAACAAATGTGCTAGAGATTTTAGTATTGAAAATTGTTGATTAGAAAAGCCGAAAACAATAAAATTGAAATTTGCAGAAATCTTCATAACTGAAATTATGTCAATAATTCGCTGTGCTTGGTCTTCAGTTTGAATTTTTGTTACACAGTGACAAGTGTTGTCATGAGCTATAGTACCTCTCTAATCTAGTTCCTTAGTTATAGTTCGAACTTTAGCATACTCAAAACAAACATTGGCATTCGCATTGGACAAGGGCCAAGATAAAAATTACTAGAAACAATCCGCAAACAAATCTAAAATATTTTATGGAGCATTTTACTCAATAACGCCAAGCAAATCGAAGTTTGCTGACAAGGGTCAAGACAAAAATCACGGCAAACAATCCGTTAACCTATCTAAAGTATTTTACAGAGCATCAGAGTCGATAAGTACAGGCAGATCATTCAGTCTCTGCTCATCTGGCTTGCCGGAGGTCACAGGATTCCGTAATAAATTTTTAAATAGGCCTACGCGGCCGCGTTCTACGACTACGGCGAATGGATTTGAAACCTATGATTTGACAGTGAAATAGTAACAGAGGCTGCATAGCTTGATTTATTTTACAACTCACGGGTGCACTCAGCTATGAGCACTGCACTCAGCTGTGAATAGATGCCTTGATGACCTTGAGCAGAAAATGCTTTTTGAGTGGTTTGAAAGATTCAATCCTTCGTAAAAGTCATTAAGTCACGGTTCACATGACGACGCTACAGCTGATAGTCGTTTGTTGATAAACAATGCATTGAACACTATGATAAATACATGAAAAACTATAAAATGTTTCTTAATTTGACATTTATATTGGTATTGACCGCGTAGAAGCTTGTGATTACATACGACTGTAAAGCATTTGATCATTTCACATTGAAAGCGATTATTTTGTGCTTTTAAGACTAAACTGGTAGGAGCGGCAATGCAAAAACAGCATTTATGTGTCAACAAACTTTGTCCGGCCTTCACCTTCTAGTGGTGTCCGTT
This sequence comes from Enchytraeus crypticus, assembly GCA_905160935.1. Taxonomy (NCBI): domain Eukaryota; kingdom Metazoa; phylum Annelida; class Clitellata; order Enchytraeida; family Enchytraeidae; genus Enchytraeus; species Enchytraeus crypticus. The sequence continues at coordinate 1,008,611 of CAJHZI010000546.1, forward strand.
TACTTATTTCCTATTGGTTATAACCTTCCACATTGACAAAGTTTTCGTCACACTTTTACGAGGAACAGAAACAGTATAAACTAACGATAAATAAACTTAATTTGAACAATAACACTAACGAAATTGTGCACTAATTTACCTTCTGGTCTGTTTATGCAAATACAGGCAAAAATAACACATCAATTTAGTAAATAATAAACAAATAAGAAATAAGATACTCACAGCGAAATTGAGTTCATTATAATGTTTTGTTTAAGGAAAGCTAGTCTTCTTCTTCAGTGCACTGTCAAGTGGCAGGTTCAAGGTACATATTCATACTCAAAGTTTTTTTTCTCGCTCCAAAAGAGCACTCCTTAGATCAGCAAGTTAATCCCTTCACAAAGTCTATGCCTTATCCATACCTTATGTAGCCTATAGCTTGGGAAGAGTATGGCTTCTGATGTGGTTTCCCGTTGCCTTCTTCAGTTAGGTGGATTAATTACCATTTAATCCTGGGGGAAAATATTCATGGTGAGGTGGGTCCCCTTTTGCCATCCTCAGCTCCTCCCTTTAGTCGCCTCTTACGTACACGCGGCAGATTGTTTGCGGTTGCCCTATTCTGTAGTGGTCCAACCACACCCGAGCACAACACGGGACATATATATATATATATATATATATATATATATATATATATATATATATATATATGTATATTATATATACTTCTACTATTGCTAGTAGAAGAAGTTAAAAATCAATATTTTCTGAAATATGAATATCTTTAAAGAAATTAAAGGACCATAAATCGGCTGCGGCTTCATGGTCTTGAACGAGAGAGAAATTCTTTTATTAAACTAAAAAGAAATCACATCATGCATAAAGTTCAATAAAAATTAAGTGATAGAATGAAAACTAATAATTAAGCAGCAGAATACTAAAAAGTAAAACAAGCATAATACGTGATGGGTGTAGGACTCAATCCCATACAATTAGTCATAGTGAGAGCTGTACTCTATCTAGCTAGCCACTGTAAAATTATGGAGGGAGAATCATTTAAAAAAATTGTGGAGTGATATCGCTATAAAGTACGTCTTTTTAATTCTTTATCCTCACTGCTATCAAAGGATGATTTAAGTTATCGTTAGCTTTCAGGCGGCTTTTACAGCCTCTAATCGCTTTGTATCCTCTATTCACAATTGCAGAACATCCATCGTCGCAAAATGAAGTCGTAAATACTTAAACAGGCGAATGGTAATTGCCATATTAGCACTAAGACCACTCATCATTGCCCTCTTCAGGTTGGTCCTAAGTTTATGCTCTGCAGTGGTGGTTATTTTCATTGTCTGCAGCCGTTGTCAGCGTGTTCAAAGATAGGTTCTTAAATATATGCACAATAAAAGAAATATACCGTACATGGCACCAATTAATGCGATAAACAAGCTCTACTCCTCTCGTTATTCACTCATCAAAGATACATGTACTCGTCTCATTAGACATATGAATGGATGTACTTTATCTTGGTTTCTTGGTCTTTTCTTAAGTCCAGTTTGACGATTTAAGAAAGGACAAAGAAACCAAGATAAAGAAGATCCGTCCAATTTGACGATTTTAATAAACAATATATGATTTAAAGAGTTGATTTCTTTTGCCCCAGTCAATATATGATATTTAGTTCCAATAAAATGCGTTGATTAAATAATTAATTAGTTACTTAAGAAATAGTCAAAATGGTTTTCAATAGGGTAATCGTTCATCGCTTAAAGCCCCACTTGGAATGTAATCATGCCGATAACTCCAGGTGGCGAGAAGTACAGAAGAGTATTAACAGTTAGGATCTTTAGCTTCCATGACGAAATGACACCCTCACTGACGCCCTCACTGACACCCTCACTGGCACCCTCACTGGCACCCTCACTGACACCCTCACTGGTACCCTCACTGACACCCTCACTGACACCCTCATTGACACCGTCACTGGCACCCTCATTGACACCCTCACTGGCACCCTAACCGACACCTTCACTGGCACCCTCACTGGCACCCTCACTGGCCCACCCCCATTGGCATCCTAACTTGCATTCTTACAATACAGAAAACTGACGTCAACCTTGACACTGATTTTTTAAGGTTGTAGACTTTTTATTAGAAGCTTCGTATGTTGGTTGATTAAAACGTCACAACAAAGGATTTACGCGGACAAGAATCTCCTATCACTGTAAGTACACTAATGAAGTTGCCGCTAGAGGCGATATATATTCGGTAGCTGCCCCTTTTTTCTATTCCAGTCACTGGTTTGCTTCATTTCGACAGCCTTTTTGGAAATTATTCTCCTCTAGTATTGCTGCGTTATATCATAGGCTTTCAACTACTTAAAGTAAACTGTTGACCCGGATTTAAAATTAGATAATAATAAATTTCTTTAAATATATACTTCCGAAATCGAAAGCGACGTTAAACATGGCTTCGTTTTAGTATTGTCAACTCATGTTGTCTTGTTACTTATAAACGAATAAATAAAAGTGAAAGCTTACTTGTTGCTTAGATAAAGATACGGAGAGTTATCGCGTGGATTGATTGTCGATTGATTGATTATAGATTGGGTTATCGCGTGGATTAACATTTAACTTAAAATTTCGGACACATTTGCTTCAATAAAGCAATGATAAAAATGAACACTATGAACACCTTATCGATATCTCTTTAACGCTTTTGCCTGGAACCTTTCTTTTGCCCTTAGGCTGCACATTAAGACAATGCATGCCAGTATACATGCATGATGTTGGGATAGCAGGGTTGTGTTAAAGAAATGGTGAAAAAAGTTGAACAGAGAGAGAGAGAGAGAGAGAGAGAGAGAGAGAGAGAGAGAGAGAGAGAGAGATGGAGGAAGAGAAACATAGACAAAGAGAGAGAAAGATATAGAGAGAACGAGAGAGAGAGAGAGTAAGAGAAAGAGAGAGAGAGAGAGAGAAAGAGAGGGAGAGAGAAGCACGGAGGGATAGAGTGAACGAGTTAGTAATTGAGATAGAAGGAATGATAGAAAGAAAGAGAAGGCGAGTTAGATTAAGAGAGAAACAAAGAATGAGAGAAATATAGAGTCAGATTGAGAGAAAGAGAGAAGCAGACAGATGGGTTAAATGTTAATTTTACTATTCATTTGTTGATGCCGGGGATTGTAAATGCATACTTTATATTTAATGTACATCTACTATCGTGTACATTGCCAAACTCTAATCTGGTTTCATTCAAGTCTCCAGTTGATTTTGAGCTCTTGCTACTAGTGATGTAAGATACATTTCGTGTTAGTTATGCGCTGCAGCTGGGGTGAAACTTTTACAAATTTCAAAACTAGGGTCCTATGATACTAAATCGAAGTTAACGCCTAAAAATTAGAAACTACTCAAGAATTACATAAAAATATATTTTTTAAAAATAGGAAGAAGAGTTTAACAGGACACATTCTAAGGGGGGGGGAAGTCTATTAAAAGAGGTCATAGAAGGTAGAACGGAAGGAAAAAGAGGCAGAGGCAGGCCGAGATTAGATATGATAGATGATTTAAAAGACTCGCTCACACTCGTCATATGTAGACATGAAGAGGAAAGAGGAAAACAGAGAAGAGTGGAGGCTTTATATACCATGGACCTGCCAGTAGGCAGTGCACTAAGAGAAGAAGAGAGATATCTTCTAATCTCAGAGAAAGGGGAGGAACTTTACCCCTCATCCTCCGGCGCTATAAATTGTCTTTTGTTCGCGATGCTCATTTGTTACGATAGACAACACGGAAGTCCGGATTACAAAGGTCTCGCAGAAGTCTGGATTGGGGGAATTCGTTAGAATCTTCTCTTAGAAATTATAACAGTTGCTACTATAAAGTTAGCTTCGTTCATCAATTTATTCTCGTTTCAATGTCGGATTGTAGACTGAGAATTAAAAACCTATAGCTGTTTGTAAAATAAAAACGGAGAAAGGAATAATATTGTTTTTGTGAAGAAAAGTTGAGTTTGTAATTTTTCAACTGTGCGCAATTTCGAATAGCATCAGTAAAGATATTTGTTATATTCAGTCGTATTAACTGATGAATTGGTTTCTGAAATAAATATCAGTCCAGTCAGCAAGCGAGAAACAGTAGATTTTGATACGATGAAAGACTGAATGAGTCTTAAGAAGCGACAAAAGAATACTGAGAAAACTTAAAAAGGAATTAAATATTATTTTAAAAGAAGAGCGGATTAAATTAATACATTTTACACTTGTAAACTACCTCAGAAGCCATAAAGTCCTTAAGTTATAGGTACCCGTGCTGTGTCCAGGATACTAAAGAATAGACTAATCGTAAACTGCACGTGCCGTAAGAAGCGACTGAGCAGGAACTAAGGTGTGGATGAGGCATAGCCCTTTGTGAAATGACTAACTCGCTAGGCGATGTAATGCTCTTCATTTAATATGAAAAGCAGTATAAATAGGAATAAATAATAATATGTACCTTGGACTCGCCACTTGGCAGAACACTAGTGTGTGTGTGAGAGGGAGAAAAAAAAAAAAAAAATGGTTCGTTAAGGTTGGTAAATTAGTAAAGTCTTAACTTTTTTATGAATCTCATGAATTAGTTGTTGAGCTATATATAACAGTGATACTGAGGCAGGCGTGAACAGGAATATGAGCCATAGACCTGCCATTAGCAAACACTGGAGATAGACACTGGGAGGGGCAGAGCGAGATAGTATGAGAGAATTATACAATGATATGCATAAATGTTTGCTGTACGTGGAAAAATCTAATACAAAAGTAGATCTGAAAGTAGACCTACCGTCTAATAACAGGCAACTGACAGTTTCAAAAATCGATTGGCCTTAATTAAATTGTTGAGGAATTTATCATAAATAGGACTCAATCGGTTAATGGGTCATATATCGGTACATAACATAAACAACATCTGCAATTGTTTTTATACAAATAGCTTCTCATTTCGTCTAACGTACTTCATAAGTAAATGAGCCTAATTATTTGAGGCTAATATTTTGAAGACTAAAGAAGTTGGAAAAATTTACAATTAAAGCCGCTATTAACATAAGGAATTTATGTTAATTTTTTAATTTATGCATAAGATATGTATAAGGATAAGTAGGAGATGATACTGAGCAAGACACAATGTGGTTTTAGGAAAGGATGCGGCACGAGAGAAGCAATAGGAGTAATGCGGGTTCTTTGCGAAAGAAGCTTAGGATATGATAATGACGTTTTTGTATGCTTTGTAAACTTCGAGAAGGCCTTTGACAGGATTGATTGGATAACGATGATGAATATCTTAAAAAGAATAGGAATTGACTGGAGAGACAGAAGACTAATTTTGAACTTGTACATGAATCAAAGAGCAGTAATCAAAACCCAACAAGAATACTCAGAAGAAGGTGAAATAGGACGTGGAGTAAGACAAGGTTGTAGCATTTCGCCGCTGCTGTTTAACATTTACGTTGAGGCAATGATGGAGGAAACCATAGAAGACTTGGAAGAAGGAATAAAAGTAGGAGGGAATTTGTTACAAGATGTACGATTTGCAGATGACCAAGGAATGGTAGCGGGCAGCGAGATTGGATTGCAGAAGATAATGGATAGGCTGAATGATACGGCTTTGGGATATGGCATGAAGATTAATATAAAAAAGACGAAGGTTATAAGAGTGTCTAATAATAAAGGTGAAGTTAATATCACAATGAATGGTACGAAATTGGAACAGGTAAGGAGTTTCAAATATTTGGGTCATACTACAACCGATGATGGGAAATGTGAGACAGAAATATGCAGTAGGATTGCACAAGCAAAAGCGGCCTTTGGTAGTAGAAAAGAACTATTAACAAAAAGTCTAAAGAAAGACACAAAGATAAAGATAGTGAAAACTTTGGTTTGGACAACGCTATTATATGGATGTGAAACATGGACCTTAAGAAAGGAAGATATTAGGAAACTGGAGGCATTGGAAATGTGGATTTGTAGAAGAATGGAGAGGATTAGTTGGACTCAAAAGGTTACAAATGAGGAAGTCCTGGAGAGAGTTGACACAGATAGACAGTTGATAAATGTATTAAGAAATAGGAAGACGAGACGGATAGGACACATTCTGAGGGGGGAAGGTCTATTAAAAGAGGTCATAGAAGGTAGAATGGAAGGAAAAAGAGGCAGGGGCAGGCCGAGATTTGGTATGTTAGATGATTTAAAGACCCACTCATATGTTGAAATGAAGAGGAAGGCGGAAGACAGAGAAGAGTGGAGGCGTTATGTACCATGGACCTGCCAGTAGGCAGTGCACTAAGAGAGAGAGAGAGATGTATAAGGAATATAAATGATATATCAGGAAACACTATTACTTTTGATAATGTAAATATTAAAATCAAGTAGTAATTAGGAGACCTATTCTCAATACGTGGTATATACATGTAGATATAGACTGTAATGATTAAATACTATACTTAATATATATGCACCTGATATGCAGTGTCTACATATAAACTGATTAATAAAGAACTTAACTGAAAGGACCCATGAATGAGTCGTTATCTGTAATTAATTAGCTAATTAGAGGAAACTCTAAAGGACTTAATAGTTGAAAAATTATTTAGCGCTCTAAAAATTTGCTGATGCTGTGTGATATAAATTTAACATTTCAGTTTTAGTGAAAATTTTGCATAATGTTCAATTTTTATCATCGAAAGTCGAATTATTAATAATTATTCGAATAACTATTAATGCATGCTCCTGATCACGTTGATTTATTGGTACCTGATTGTAGTAAAAGAATTGATTCTATTTGTTTTAAAATACAGATATAGGCGTAACGATGACTTGCGTTTTAAAATGTTAACATATTCACCAATGCAGTAGTCAGTCTAGACTGTACAGAGTTATTATGCGTAGTCCAGCATGCAGGTTTAAAAATATTACAGCATACGTGTACATTATAATAACAACAACAATTAGAGTGCTACAGTCATCAATGACAACATCGAGCACTAATTATATAGGCTTACAATTAGTAGGCTAGACTACAAAGAGTGCATCTAATACATAGTCCAGCCTAAACTCCGGTAACACTGAAGTATAGGATCCTATGGTACAGTATGCTGGTCAGTGTCCACTCGTCTCTAATGGGAAAGTCGTGTGCGGACTTCTTCAGAGGTCAGGACTCGAGTGTCGAATCCTTCATGAGTCCAGAACTGACTGGATTTAAACGTAGATATAGTTACAGACCAATCACCAGGTCCAGTTATAATTCTGTTGCTTTATTCTCTGTTTAATCTAACTGTTTAATATCTCTGCTTAATCCATATGTTTAGCAGTTAGAATTCGGTCTTGTTGTGTTTTAAAGGTTATAATTCTGGTTTTGGATGGCTACATGCAATGAACGATATCTTTGTAACATATTCAATTCTGAAACTTAATTTGTCTTTATCTTGTACTATATATATATATATATATATATATATATATATATATATATATATATATATATTTCTCTCTCTCTCTCTAGTGTTCTGCCTAGGTGGCAGGTCCAATGTATGTATTCATACTCGGTCTTCTGTCGCGATCAATAATGAGCACGCCATAGATCAATTAGTTAAATCCATTACAAAGAGCTATGCTTTATCCATACTTTATGGAGCATATGGCTTGGAAAAATATGACTTTGTTCCCTTTGCTTTCCTCAGTTTATGCCTTGTACCTCTTACGACATGTGCAGTCAACGGTTGGTCTATTCCTCCATTTCTTCATTGTCCAAGACACAACATGGGAACCACCTATTACTATAACGATCCTAATTCTGTCTTATTGATATCAAAAAAGGATTTCAAACCTGCAGTTCTGTAGAAAAGTTTCGATATGAAAAGCGGTAAATCCTTATATGTTCCTGCCAAAATTGTCCTTTTAACTTGCCATCTGTTGCTCTTCCTACTTTTTCTCTCCCCCCTCTCTCTCTATCTCCAAATACTGAAAGTGGTTTAGTAGTAATGCACTGAGTCCCTTTTGGCTATAGTTCTACATGTGTATTATCCAGTGGCGAAGTCGGTAGATACTCGACCGCTGATCAATAGGTGCGGGGTTCGAATCCCGGGCTCGCCCGTCACTTTCATCGCTTTCGAGTGAGGAAACTGTCGATAACGTTTGCTTTATCGATTTTTTTATTATTAAACCGAGTCTTAATATTATGTTCCAGTGACTAGAGGGAGAGATAGAGAGCTATGTTTATTGAAGTGCATATAAAAGAATACATACATGCACAAGGTTATCAAAGAGGGTATATATACCCTATCTAGTTGACAGCCAGCAATCACGCAGGAACAGCAAAACATACATGTACAGTTGAAAATTAACAAAACATACTAGCGATAAAAGCAGTAGCAACTAACCAGCGTGCAAGTTGAAAAAACAGTGTACAACAATTGACGATATAATAATGAAACCACACACTAAGATATATTGAAGCAAACAAACTACGTAAAGAAAGTAATAGCGTGATACTTGTCAACAATAAGATATATTTACAATATTATACACAATATAGGGCACAATCATTTAATTGTCATTGCAGTAAGTATGAGAACCTGGGCACGCCAGGTGACGGTGAGGACGACAGACACCTGGTGGAGATGTATCCAGTAGATAAGCCGAGCCTCGGGGTATCTCACAACTGTCTGACGTCAGGTTGTCAGCGCGTCATCATCAATGTCAGCGGCCAGAAGTTCGAAACCCAACTGCGGACACTTAACCGCTTCCCAAACACGCTTCTGGGTCATCCAGATCGGCGCAAAAGATTCTGGGATTCGAGACGTAACGAGTATTTTATCGACAGGTTAATTGGTGTTAATTTAAATAATTTAATTTATAATTAATCGCAAATTAATTGTTTAGTCAGTTATATAGTGACGGTGTGTGTGTGTGTACGTGTGTGTGCGTGTGCGTGTGTGTGTATGTGAAGTCATAATGATGTCTAGTGCAGAGCATGTTTCGTCGCTCGAATGAGTCGTCAGTTCCTTCTGAGTCTGCTTTATGAATACCACGTAAAAATAAAACATCATCATCAGCTTCTTCTTCTTTTTCTTCTTTTTCTTTTTCTTCCTTTTCTTCTTCCCTTGAATTCCAGTTTACCTAAGATCGGCACTTACAATGATGTGTAGCAATTACTGGAGTTTACGCGCTTACCAACCGAATGTCGTTCTTGACGTTGGTTTTAATCCTAGTACTTCGTCGCCTTTTATGATGCGTGCAGGTCACAGTTGGTCTATTCTTCAGCAACCCGGACACAACTTCTGTAAGCTTGCTTTTATATACATGTGAACATTTGAATACTATATTATTTTACTACTATATAGTATTTCAGATAGAATGAATGAGAATAGAAATTTAATGTGAGGAAAACAAGACAGAGAATGTTAAGCCATTTGTAAAAAATAAGACGATGTAAAGGTTTAGTATTTATAAATAATATGAAAAATACAAGAATTACATAACCGCAGGCTTTTTATGCTACCGACCTGTACTTAAGAAGTGCACATAGCGATAAAGTGAGAGAGAGAGAGAGAGAGAGAGAGAGATGGGAGGGGTAGAGAACAAGCGAGTTACCTTATAACGCACATTATTTACTGCTTTATTATATAGGCCTACATATTAATTTATTTAAAATATTTACTTTATTTAATTAAAAAATTTATTTTATTTATTTATTTTATTTATTTATAATTTATTTACGAGAAATTTATTCTCGTTAATAATTTACTCTGTTAAGTACTTATAAAATAAGTATTTCTTCTGCAAAATATGTATTATATGCAAAATATGTATTAAAAAGTGAATTTAAATTATGCATTTTACTGAGTTTACCATTGTGTAGTCCTCTATTGTCTAGTATTCTATTGTGTAGTACTCTATTGTTTGATACTCTATTTTATTACCTACTCTATTGTCTAGTACTTAATTGTTGAGTACTCACTTTACTAAGTACTATTCTGTTGAGTATTCTATTGCACTGCAGGCATCGACCCTCATTCCAGGCAGTACTCTACTACTATCAGAGCGGAGGAAGACTAAGACGACCCATTGAGGTGCCTGAAGACATCTTCCTCGACGAACTCATGTTCTATCAGATAAGCGAGGGCACGATCAGGGAGTACAAGGAAAAGGAAGGATTCATTCTGGAGAAGCAGCTCACTCTACCAACCAACGCCTGCATGAGAAGCTTGTGGCTGTTCTGTGAGGAGCCGGATAGCTCAAGACCAGCCAAGGTTTTAATCACTCATATTATTTAAATATTATTAAGATTTAGTTTTGGTAAAAAAGCTAATGTTTACGTTAGTTTCCTCACTCGAAAGGGATGTCAGTGACGGGTGAGCCCAGGATTTGAAGCCCGCACATGCTAATCCGCGGTCGAGTGTCTTACCGACATAGCCACTGGCTCCAGCCAATGGCGATGTTGTGGCATTTAATGTTTACATTAATATTAGTTGTTTTGAAATTTAATGTCTACATTATTAAATATCTAAGTTAGATTTATGTTTAGGTAAGCGTCGTAACGGATCGAGAATTACCATACTGTTCAAGCTTTCTTGTTATAGCTTTCATGTCGATATAGCATTCCGCTAGAGATTCTTGATCGATGGCTCCTTGTATACCGAGTTTAAACGATACACCATGTTTCAACAAGCGAGAAAGTCACTGTTTTTATTTTCAGATTCTTCTTGGACCGTACTTTTTCCGCAGGTCTACACGTAATCCGTACTCAGTTCAATGTTGGTTCTTATTCCGTAGTCTATACGCCTAGCTAAGATTTCTATTTTTTACTTCATCATCTTTGGATGGAGCCAACAAATTAGATCATTTCGAGTAAAAATACCCGAAATAAATTTAACGAATACCAGTATTAGGATATCGACTAGATATCACATTTATTTTATGTTCTTACAGATATTTGCAATATTCTCCGTCATATGCATCCTCATCTCTATCGTAAACTTCTGCATGGAGACACTCCCTACCTTCGAAAGACCAATCTGCCTCAATGTAACCCGTGACGAGGGTCTTACCTACCAGCAGAGACCAAACTACGAGGACCCGTTCTTCATCACAGAGACAGCCTGCATTCTGTGGTTCACCATCGAGTTCCTCACGCGCTTCATATCGAGCCCGTCTAAAAGACACTTCTGCTTCAACGTGATGAACATATTTGACGTTTTGGCGATCTTTCCTTTCTTCATAATCCTCATGGTGCAGCATACGGAAGGAAACTGCGAGAGCGCTAAGAAAAACGGAGCTCTGATATTCGCACGCGTGCTGCGCGTGTTTCGTATCTTCAAACTCTCCAAGCACTCACAGGGACTGAGAATTCTGGGCATGACCATCAAAACCAGCCTACGAGAATTGGGAATGTTCTTCTTCTTTCTTCTCGTTGCCATGGTGATCTTCAGTTCTGCAGCCTACTACGCCGAGGCGGGAGAACCCGACACGAAGCTGACGTCAATCCCTGGGGCTTTCTGGTGGGCTATCGTTACTATGACAACCGTTGGCTACGGTGACGTCACACCGGTGGGCGTGTGGGGAAAGTTGGTGGGGACTCTGTGCGTGGTCGCAGGTGTGCTCACTATTGCGCTCCCGGTTCCTGTAGTCGTGTCAAACTTCAACAATTTCTACAGACACGAGAGTGGGCGTGGTTATATTAATGCTTAATGAGGGTGGGTGTGGTTATATCAATGCATTATGAGAGTGAGTGTGGCTATATCAATGCATGATGAGAGTGGCCGTGGTTATATCAATGCGTGATGAGAATGGGCGTGGTTATATCAATGCATAATGAGAGTGAGCGTGGTTATATCAATGCCGGATGAGCAAAGGAGTGGCTATATCAGAATCGAAATTATTTTTTCGAAACACGTCGATAACGTAAAAGATCAAAACCAATAGCTCAGGAATTTCTAAACTCATTTGATTGCTATATATCAGTATTGGTTCATGGAGAAGGATCAAGAAAACATTACAAAAAACTGATTTACATACACAATACGGTCGATTCAAGTAAAACGTAATATAATTAAATATTCACTTTTCAATTTAAATTTTCCAAACAAGTTCTTTTTAAATTATTTATTTATTTAAAGAATCTTGAGGGGAACCTAAATTAGAACCTAAATTGTCGTCATATTTATAAAATTTAGCGCTTCATTTGGTTGCCAGTTCCCTGTACAAACTAAATTCCGAAACATAGGCGCTGACTAAACAAGGTCAACGGAATTTTTTACCCGGTACATGTAGCTTTTGAAGTGATTCCGGGCAAGAGTACAATTTATCTTGCTTCATAAGTGCGCGTTCTGTCAAGCAAACGTAATATTTCAAATTTTGGAAATATTATTGCATCGGTACTCAAAGTTGGAAGTCGGTTAACATGAACTGAAAGTTGTAGTGGAAACAGTGTTGGCTAAACATATTGATTGTTATAATGTACTTGATGTAGTGGCCATGTTGTTATCTATGCATATTGATAGTACGTGTGATGTAGTGGACGAAAAATAATGATTCATTGAACCGTAGAGCCAGTCTGTATATGACTAGGTCCACAATAATTATCGCCAAAGACCGTATTTATTCCGTATACTTATTCTGAGATTCAAGAGAAAAAGATGAAGATGATTAATATTATACTAGTGCTTCGTATTAATCACAGCTGTTTTGAAGATCTCAGGAAATAATTGACGAAAAGTGACATAAGAAGTCTGACCTGTTATTAGCTATCTACAGTTGAGAAGTATAACTACTGTGTCACAGAACTCTGACAAACGTTACTCATAATTAAATAGGTAGGTAGGTAGGTAGGTTGTAGTGTGTTTAACGTCAAAGTTCAGAAGCACAAGGCTTCTCTTTAAGACGATTCGACACACTCGAGCTACCGTTACAAAGATTAATGTAACAGTAAGTTACTGGCAAGTCATTGGTATGTAACCTACCGTTAATTTGACTTATCTTTTAGACAAATTCATTTATTTATTTAGACATATTCTTTTATTAGACTTATCTTTTAGACATAAGTATACAACGAAAACTCCCTACAAACGAATGTTGCAAACGAATAGCGATCTATATTTACTGAATAATGTCACAGAATAGAGCTTCATGGATATATTACGCAACACAAAGAAGGCTTACTGTGGAAACAATGGAACCCAAACCACTTTCTAGTATACTAAATAATTATAGAGAAATTACTATACATAAACTACACTGTGGCAAAGCATGTGAATTAGAATTAGAACTGCACCAAACAGCTGGTTCCACTATTCGTTCGAATACGAATAGTGTTACTCATTAGCCGGATATCGAAAGTTTATCAAGTAGTGTTGTCCACGATGTTCAAACTATCATGCGCTAGTAGAAGCTTCAGGGATTAGAAATTAATGCAAAAAAATAAAGAATTATATAATTACTAAGTGACTGTAGAATTACGCTAGTGAGTCTTCAATCCATTAGCTATAGCAGCTTCTAGTAAAGAAATCTGCTGATAACAGAAATATTAGCAAGCTCCTATATGTTTAATTCATGTTTCTGTACGTTCTTCAGGCTTAAGCTCAGCTTTTCGAATCACAAAGCTACTGACAGTGACATTAAGGTTTGCAATCGAACCCGTAAACTTCAGCTTATAGAAATGTAATATTAAATGAACCATCTAACCATTGTCACTATTTGTATTTCCCATTGTTACACTTACACTACTTATCAATTCGTGACATTGGGCAATACCAAACTTATATTCGGCTCTATTCGCTACAGCCCTAATTAAAATACTACATTTTGCAATTGAAAAGAAGCTGATATTACACAGAAACAAAGAAACACGAGAAACAAAGCTAAGTAAATTTAAATAAATATACATGAAATAAATTCATAATAAGTTACATCGATTCCCTATCATAATTACTTATTAAGTAATTGATGCTATAAATGACGTTTGTCCATTGAAAACAATAAACGCAATACTTACGTGCCAATTAAGTGGATAAGTAGCTATAACAACTATTTCAACATTAGTTGAAACAAAATAAAATAAGTTCACAAAATGATGTACAATTACTATTAGAACTGTTAGTATTAACCGCATTCTCAAATGCTATGGATAAATGCACAGCAAGCACTGTAAATGCAAATCGATCCACATTTTGTTTACTCAACAAGAGGGATAAGCACAAGCAGCTAAATGTGAAGAGATGCAATAATGTCCGTCCAGTCAAAGATGTGCCTTACCATAGCAACCGTCCTGTCAACAATGTGCCTTACCATAGCAACCGTCCTGTCAACAATGTGCCTTACCATAGCAACCGTCCTGTCAACAATGTACCTTACCATAACAACCGTCCTGTCAACGATGTGCCTTACCATAGCAACAGTCCTGTCAACGATGTGCCTCACCATAGCAACCGTCCTGTCAACGATTTGCCTTACCATAGCAACAGTCCTGTCAACGATGTGCCTCACCATATCAACCGTCCTGTCAACGATGTGCCTCACCATAGCAACCGTCCTGTCAACGATTTGCCTTACCATAGCAACAGTCCTGTCAACGATGTGCCTCACCATAGCAACCGTCCTGTCAACGATGTGCCTCACCCTAGCAACCATCCTGTCAACCATGTGCCTCACCATAGCAACCGTCCTGTCAACGATGTGCCTCACCATAGCAACCGTTCTGCCAACGATATGCCTCACCATAGCAACTGTCCTGTCAACGATGTGCCTTACCATAGCAACTGATAAAGGATTGAGATTGGACATACACTGGACAAAACTCAAAACAATTATAGCAATTCATGCATTTCTTATCACATGAAACAATAGAATTTCTACAAGCACACGATATTGATAGACCAATATAACACTGTATCACTGAATAGAGACATTTTTTATTACCAATATAGTGATCTGAGAAGTAATCGATAGTTTATCCACATTTAAAATATTAAATGATATCTTAATTAAGAAAAAGTTCCCGAGCTGCGTCCCGGTTGTTTGAAGAATAGACCAAAAGGGGACTGCACGTGTCGTAGAAGGTGACTAAAGCACTAAGATCCAAACCAAAGTCAGAAAGGGCATTCGGTTGGTGACCACCTAGACTCCAGAAATTGCTACACAATTCTCTAAAACGAATGGAAAAGAATTTGATATTGCATGGGACAATTGGAATAACTTATAATGCGGGAGAGAAGATTTTAATAAAACTCCCCAAAATTTCAAGCCAATATTTTAGAAAACCATTTGAATTGAATCCTGTTACAAAGATAGAATAAATTCATTTCAAACACGAGTTAAATAAATGTCACATACGACATGCCACATAGCAATGCAAATTAAGCATAACAACATAGAATTAGTTTATAATGAATTAGCTGATTCCGTAACTTAAGCAGCTAAATCACATTGTAATTAATTAATAATAACACCTCTGCCGTTGCATTAAATGTGTTCCACGGAGTCATGACTGACAAAAGTACATCAATTTTAAGTTATTTAGCTATTAATTAAGCATATAATTCCTTTAATGACATCATACTTTCTTTCTTTCCAGAGCTGGCTGGATAAGGAAGACTAGCACTGAACTTTTGGGTATGCAACAGCGACACTAATAAAATACGATTAGCTAAAGACACCAAAATTTAATTGACCACTAGTCCCACTAAAGAGATAATTAATTAAATGCAAGTTTGATTAATCAGCTAATGAGACGACTGTGTAACTGACGAAGCTGATCGAGGCCTAAGTGAACAGGGAAAGTGGCGCCCTCGCCTTTCCTGGTGACGGGAATTGACACAACTCCAATGCACTGACTTGTCCCCGTCTGCTTCTCGTGCAACACCTGAAACACAACCAGCATAGTCTCAATATGAGTCAAATATACGTACAGCCATAGTAGCCTCGATATGAGTCAAATATACATACAGACAGCGATATGAGTCAAATATTCATACAGCCAGGTAGCCTCGATATGAGTCAAATATAAATACAGCCAGCGATATAAGTCAAATATACATACAGCCAGCGATATGAGTCAAATATACATACAGCCAGGTAGCCTCGATACGAGTCAAATATACATACAGCCAGTGTAGCCTCGATATGAGTCAAATATACATACAACCAGTGTAGCCTCGATATGAGTCAAATATACATACAGCCAGCGATACGAGTCAAATATACATACAGCCAGTGTAACCTCGATATGAGTCGAATATACATACAGCCAGCGATATGAGTCAAATATACATACAGCCAGTGTAGCCTCGATATGACTCAAATATTAATACAGCCAGTGTAGCCTCGATATGAGTCAAATATACATACAGCCAGTGTAGCCTCAATATGAGTCAAATATACATGCAGCCAGTGTAGCCTCAATATGAGTCAAATATACATACAGCCAGTGTAGCCTCGATATGAGTCAAATATACATACAGCCAGTGTAGCCTCGATATGAGTCAAATATACATACAGCCAGCGATATGTGTCAAATATACATACAGCCAGTGTAGCCTCGATATGAGTCAAATATACATACAGCCAGTGTAGCCTCGATATGAGTCAAATATACATACAGCTAGTGTAGCCTTGATATTAGTCAAATATACATACAGCCAGTGTAGCCTCGATATGAGTCAAATATGAAAAGTGTCTTGACTAGGTTTTTTAAATTAAGCACTAGTATATCTTTAAATTGATCTGCGAGAGATTCCAGGTCCTCGATAAAAATTCTTACATGCATTCATTCCTGATGCAGGGTAGCAGAATGAAGGTAGGTATAATTAGTAATACCTAGTAATAAATTAGATATAATTAGTAATAAATTAGGTATAATGAGTAATATTTAGTAATAAATTTAGTATAATTAGTAATAAATACATGCTATGACTCGTATGAGTATCCTGTCTCACCCTTTAACATAGATTTAAGAGAAGGAACGGCGAGAAAGTGTAGCTAACCTTAGCCAGGGCAGGAGTAGGAAAGAGAGCGAAGTCTGTGCGTATCTGACCTCCTGGTCTGTTGGCAGCTTCCATCATAGTTACCTCCACGCTCAACTAGAGATAGAAACATTTCCAAATTAACGCCATTAAATATATAGACAAAAACTACAGAACACTAAGATCAGTTCTTTATTTGTCGCCAGCCAGAAAGAAACAGATTAAAGGAATAACGTAATTTTAAAAAAACCAAGAAACATACGAGCATTGAAAAGTATAATACAATACTATTTATAATGCACAGACGATATATTTAAGATCTAATATTTACAGACGAATGAGTTTATCAGGAATAAATAAAGATATTATACGTTCACGTAAATTAATAGAATATCGTTATTAAAGCAACGGCAATATTTAAAACAACTTCAAAAATTCATTTTGTCCTTAAAAGAAAAAATTTATAAGAGCCTTCTTTTTCTATGTCTTTTTGTCTATTTAATGTAGTTAAATTAGTTATTTTAATACGGAATTACACGAAAAAGCACAATACCTCATTGACAGATTTCTGTAAATCGAGTAGATTTAAGGTTCTTGCAGCAAGCTGAGCAGATGGCTGATTACCACCCTGAACTACTACACCTATAGGCAACAAACGACAGCCATTTAAACCTGGTAAAGCTAATGTTACCTTCGAGTTTCCTCACTCGAAAGCGATGTCTGTGACGGGCGAGCTCAGGATTTGAATCCGCACATACATACATACATACTATTTAAATCTGCTTTTCTTTAAGAAGAAGAAAAAGTGTAGATAGTATGTATTTAAATAATAACTAGAACCTAGTACTGAAAGAGTTTAAAACAAAGCTAATATTAATTCGTGTTGTTCTAAACAATCCATGAGAGTCAGCAATCAAAACGTACTTGATCAATTTCTAATCTACCAATTACATAAATAAGAAGTGCGTAATGTAAAATAAATTCCATGATAGTCAGAAATTTAAACCTACAAAAAAACAAAATAAAACCTATTATTTTTCCCCTTGCTGTGTCCAGGCCATTGAAGAATAGACCAACAGTTAACTGCACGTGTCGTAAGAGGCGACAAAGCATAAACTGAGAAACGCATTGGAAACCACATCAGAAGCCATAACTTTTCCCAGGGTATACGCTACATAAGGTATGGATAAGGCCTAGCCCTTTGTGAAGGGATTAACTTGTTGATCTCTAAAGTGCTCTATATGGATCGAGAAAACAGACTCAAGAGCAAGAATATGTATCATGGACCTGTCGCTTGGCAGAACACTAGAAAGATGAATGTAGAATTTCATGATGGAAAATTTTATTATAGCTCGAAGAGCGTGGAAAAATCTGCAGATATAGTACATAATGAACGACAAAACATCATCTGACCCATAAAATAATTGACTCAACAATAACAAGCGTTTTTTTCGCCGAACCAACATGGACCCCATTTATCGACGTAATTTTCACTGAATTAGATGATCAGTATCGTTGCAACAAGCATTTTCACTTGCGTCTTGAAATGAAATTTAGCGTTTTGAGGCAGTAGAGTTGAATGAAAAAATGTTTATAAAATATTAATTCTAATCGCATTATACTTTTGTACCGCGTTAGACTTTGCACAGTGGCTGGAGGGTTAGAGTGAGCTGAAGGTGCTGAGACCATGCGAATGCAGAGGAAACGAGTACAGCATTGTAGTTATACTTTGTTCACGAATTTACTCCAACTTTCTAGAACCCTCTTCTAATACATGGCCGACGTGTATATATAATGAGTGTTAAACAATGCAAAATTTGAATTGACGTCTTGAAGAGAAGCCCTTCGGGCTTCTGATCCTGACATTAAACCCATATCATCAGTTAGTCAGCAATTTAGCAATCGAATTTTCAAAGCTGAATGTTCGAATGTCTCTGATTGCACCACAGACACTAGACTGTAACCGACCGAGTATTAGCAGGGTAAGAGGGGCTTGTATCCCCATGCTGTACTAAAAAAGACATCCAATATTAACATTTAACTGTTTCAGATTAGAAAAATACTCAGTATCAAAAGAAGCTTAAAAGTGTTAAGATTTTACCAGGTTTATGTTTTGTAATGTCTACAACTCGAGGACATGCTGCAACTTTGCTCAGATTCTGAAATAACAGCATAATATAATAAACGACTAAATAGGATATTCAATCCACTGAAATCACTCTCTCTCTCAATCTCTCTCAGTGTAGCTAATAAAAGCAGCGACACAGTTTACAAATAATCTACATTTAAATTTTCATGTCTACATATGAATAAATAATCTACATCTCATCTAACTCTAAAGTCTACATACGAATACAAAATAAACTCATCCAATATCTCTAGTCTCAGTCTTCCATCTTTCTCCTCATCTGCTAGCAATCAATCCACCCTAAAACTTTTCTTATCCAACTCTTCACAGTTTTTACAGCATTTAGTTTTTACAAACAGCCTATGCTCCAGCACATTGTTGCACTGTAATTTTTCCACTTACTATGTGTTTAACGTTTCGTTAACGTTCTGAAGCACAAGGCTACTCTTCAAGACCACTGGACATACTCTAGCTACTGTCAAACAAAATTACATTAGCAGCAAGATAATGAGTCGGCATTAGCGTTTATACATTTACTCAACTCGCAATTTAAATTCATTCAATATATCTAGTGCCAATACTCAAAGAAAGGTATTAACTTATCGCGCATTAACCTCTAGTAGATTAGAAGTCTGTTTCTGTAGACGAGCCATGCGCTGAAGACTCTCCGAGTCCATGACGTCAGCGGCTGATTTGTGGACCCTGAGGGGGGGCAGAGCGTCCAGTGAGGCCTGCACAACAATCATCGGCAATTTCCTTCAAATAAAGTTATCAAACGACTCAATCTCATCATCATGACTCATTTTCTGAATTTTGAAATTTGCATCGTTTTTGGACCTTCTTTTTGCTCGCCGGCTTAATTTTGTCTCAATAGTGCTCGATGTTGTCATTGATGACTGTAGCACTCTAATTGTTGTTATTGTTATTATTCCTTAAAGCCTTCAAGCTAAAAATCAGTTTGTGTTAGAAATTTTGTTATTAATATTACTTTTAAAAAAAAAACAAATTGACACAACGATCCAGTCGTATAGTCTGTGACAAATAATGAACACAATTAAAATATTTAGTCGTCACATAGCAAGAAAAACGTGTGCGTATATACAGCACAAATAATGCACAGATTCATTATCAGTGACAAGGGACAGAAAACACAAGTACTAATATTTATTTACAGAATTTAACAAGTAAAGATGCAAAAATCAAGGAAAACAATAACAAAATAATAATAATAATAACAATAATAATAATAATATTAGTAAAGGTTTAATGTCCTTTTCCTCATACAAAGATGACGTCAGGAACGTCCCCATCACAGATCACTACAAATCGATTCACCCCAAAACGATCTGAAAGAAACACGTGCTGAAGAGATAGAAAAACAATACAGAATATGCAATATATAACTAAAAGACGCCCAAATAAGGGAAAACAACACAGAATCATCATTCATCATCATCATCTTCCCTTAAATCCCAGTTTAACCAGGGTCGGGATACGAATAGACTTTCTTTTATCCATTCGTTTAAGTTTTGTGGCAATAATAATAATAATAATAATAATAATAATAATAATAATAATAATAATAATATAAAAAATATTAAATAATAATAACAATAATAATAATACAGAATAATTAATAATTAACAACAGCTATCAGCAAACCTTCATTTTCTCGCCCCTCAGTCTCCTGCACTCTGCCCTGACGTGCCTCAGCGCGTCGCGCAGAGACTCGACCTCGTGCAGCAGCAGCGCCGTTTCCTTCGTCGTTATACCTCCGCCAGCCACACCTCCCACCCCCACACCTCCAGCTGCCATCACTTCAGCCGTGCCAGATACTGCAGTGGTTCAATAACAGATCATTTGTTTTAATATTTAATAATAAAGCTGTGCCAGATACTGCAGAAGTTCAATAATAAACAATTTGTTTTAATATTTAATAATAAACCTGTGCAAGATACAGCAGCAGTTCACTAATAAATAATTTATTTTAATATTTAATAATAAAGCTGTGCCCGATACTGCAGTAGTTCAATAATAAATAATTTATTTTAATATTTAACAATAAAGCTGTGCAAGATACAGCAGCAGTTCACTAATAAATAATTTATTTTAATATTTAATAATAAAGCTGTGCCAGATACTGCAGTAGTTCAATTGTAAATCATTTATTTTAATATTTAATAATAAAGCTATGCAAGATACTGCAGTAGTTCAATTATAAATAATTTATTTTAATATTTAATAATAAAGCTGTGCAAGATACTGTAGTAGTTCAATTATAAATAATTTATTTTAATATTTAACAATAAAGCTGAGCCAGATAATGCAGTAGTTCACTAATAAATAATTTATTTTAATATTTAACTCCCCGTGTTGTGTCCTGGTTGTTTTAAGAATTGACCAATCGGTGACTGCACGTGTCGAAGAAGGCGACTAAAGCACTAAGATCCATACCAACGTGAAAAGGCATTCGGTTGGTGAGCGCCATGGCTCCAGAAATTGCTATAAAAATTTAAACGAATGGAAGTCTCAAATAGAGGATTGGCTGGTGGTTCTCACACTTGTTGGCAGTCGCTACTTTGAAGAATTTAATTGATCTAATGGCTCTAGTAGCTCCTTTCGACAATGGCGAAAGTCGGTAAGATACCGATAAGTCAGGTCAGATGGTGCGGGGTTCAAATTCTGAGCTCTTCCGTCACTGATGTCACTTTCGAGTGAGGAAACTGACGTTAACCTTAGCTTTACCAGCTTTTGCTGACCGCCCCTGTTGTGGTTATATTTCCCAGGCAGTAAACATAGAAGAAGTGAGTTACTCTGTCTAGTGATGCTGGACATGAGAGTTTTCTTGGAGAGCTCAGTGTTCCTGGCTCTCAGCTCAGACTTCTCTCTCTCCAGGTTGTCTATGTCGTTCTGCAGAGTGTCCAGCGCTGTCTCATGCTCCCTGCACAACAACAACAACAACAACAACGTACATACAGGACAGATAATAATCAATATATACCAATATTATTAATACGATAAACAAATGAATAATAATAATAAAGGCTTAACGTCCGTTTCCTCATACAAGGATGATGTCAGGGACGTCCCCCCATCACATGTCACTACAAACCGATTCACCCCAAACGATCTGAAAAACATGTGCTGAAGAGAAAGAAAAAGATTTTAAACGGTGCCAGTCCGGTGATAAAAAAAAACAGTAAGGTATGTTGAAAAAGTCTATGGTGGGATAGATAATAGTCAATATTTACCAATATTATTAATACGATTTACAAGTGTTACTTGGAAATTTTTTTCCAAGTAAACAAATGAGGTGTAATTTTTTGGAAAAAATACAACAAAATTGAAGATCAGAGAAGCAACTGTCACTAAGTCACTAAGAGTGTTGCTGTAGACAGATGAGATCTCCTACGAGGAGGTAAAAAAGAAATTACACCTTCTCATCCATTTATAACATAATTATGTGACGAATTCTTTCATGAATTCAGGACAAAAGTTAGAATGAACAATATGTAAAGTCAATTGCTTAGTCAGGCCCTCTTCAACCTGCATATTCACATAAAATTCAGTGAGATATAATAAAAATAAGAAATATAACAATAATAAAATACAAAAGTAATAGAATAATAAAATTTGAAACGCCACAAAACCAAAAGAGTAACCAGCCAATAATAATAATATTTTAGAAAGATATACTTGCACCCGTAAAGAATATATTTAGCAAGTACTGCTTACTTTTCCTTTTTCTTCATCACAATCATCAGATCATCAAGTTTCTGCTGGAGTTTATCCACTCGATCATCACCGTCCTTGCTCGCATTTTCCAGTTTCTTCTCTGCCACTGCAAACCTCACCTGAAGTTCTCCAATGTCTTCTTGCTGTCAACAGAATAACTTAATTATCATATCTGGCTAAACTGGAGAAGGCGGAGATTAGTGCATTAGTAGAGCGTTGGTGTAATATATAAGTTAAGCAACAACGAGCCAGACTGGAGTTTGGAAGGAGGACCACTTTGAAGGAGCAATTGCTGACAGCTTTCAACAATACGCTACTGAGTGTTGAAAGATTTGTCTTAAATCCACGCTAGCAAGCTGCGTTGTTACAAGGTAACGATTATTAATAGCCATAGAAATAAGAAGGTAATAACAAAAATGTGAGATACAGCAAACACAACCCACCCATCCAAAATTTAAAAAAATGTTTAAAGAGATTGTGAAGTCAACATAATAAGATTTTTACCGGCGCTAACCGTGAAAGACTCTGATAACATAGCTAACTTCGTTGCACAAAATTTTGTAAATGTAAGTTTTAAGTAAAAGTAGACTTAGAGCGAAAAATATCGAACCTGCATCTCATTTATGCTCTTACAATACAGTCAAGAACAAGATTTTAAAAAAATAATAATAACAAAATACAATAAAACCGAACGAAACCCAGAGGGTTAGTAAATCAAGTCAATGTATCAATCTATTTCACTCTTTAGTTTCTAACAGAATGCAAGAATTTATCCAGGAAAAATCACAGTATGCAATTTGCAAAAAGATATAGCCAATTTAAAAAATGATTACTTCTTGATATAATTAAATTACCATTAAACTATTGACATCGTCAATCAAACAAAGTAATAAAGAAGATGCAATAACTCTTACAATCATCAACCATATTAATAACCACAAAAATCTCTGAATACCAGTACATAAACAGATTAAACAAATCAACAAATGCAATTCACCAATTTGTTTAATAGTAGCGAAACATAGAGTATCAGCAAAATTCCCAATTTCTACTCAAATTATAGCTCAACCCGCACGTTACAATGATAGACAAGTAATCTACATGTAGTTGAAAGATCAGACCTTTGCCTTCAGACGACGTTTTAGATCATTGATGATGTCTTCTTTCTGATCAAACTGTTGTTTCAGCTGATCGATGTCCGAAAACTCAGCACGAGTTTTGTTGGCACGGATAGTGACTGGTGCCATAGGCTGCATCAAAATCAATCAATCGGTTGTCCAGCAGTCATGCAGATTTCAATCAGTCAATCGGTTGTCCAACAGTCATGTAGACATTGCAATCAACCAATCAAATGTCAAGAAATCATGTAGACATTGCAATCAACCAATCAAATGTCGAGCAATCATGTAGACTTTGCAAATCAACCAATCAAATGTCAAGCAATCATGTAGACTTTGCAATCAATCAATCAAATGTCAAGCAATCATGTAGACTTTGCAATCAATCAAACAGTTGAAAAGCAGTCATGTAGATTTAAATCAATCAATCACTTGTCAAGTAGTCACGTAGATTTAAATCAACCAATCAAATGTCAAGCAATCATGTAGATTTCAATCAATCAATCACTTGTCCAGCAAATCAAGCAAATCATGTCGTTTTCAATTAACACTCTGAACTAATACCTTTCTTATACTAGAAAAACAAAGTCCAATTGACGATATACATGATTTAACAATTA
Organism: Enchytraeus crypticus; assembly: GCA_905160935.1. Lineage (NCBI taxonomy): Eukaryota > Metazoa > Annelida > Clitellata > Enchytraeida > Enchytraeidae > Enchytraeus > Enchytraeus crypticus. Next base: position 1,033,168 of record CAJHZI010000546.1, read on the forward strand.
GTAGGCACACCAAAATGGTTATGTAATACTGGGAGACTTATACAAGTAGCACATTGCATAAAATATTCCAGAATAATACCAACAGCAATTTTTGATGTCCATTAATAACTATGTATTAAGAAAAATTAGAAACAGCGTAAAAAAGTGAACAAATGTAATACAAAATATTCATCCAGTATTAAATAAAAACAAATGAGAGTTTATTTTGTTTTTGATAGTTTTGAGTTTATTACGTTAGTGTCGAAATGTTTCTTTTCCACTTTTTATTATGTTTTACCTGAAAAATATTTGCATTTTTTATATATTCCCGACTGCTAAACTTGGATTCAAGGGCAGATGATGACGATGATAAATTTATTTGTATGTCGCTCGCTGAATGGTGAAATAAAGCTCTATAACGTTGCAATAATGTTATAATGTTATAAATATATACCATGGACCTGCCAGTAGATAGTGCACTAAGAGAGAGAGAGAGAGAGAGAGAATGTTCTAAGACTTTTACCACTACACAAATAATTTAATAATTTACCTGCTTCACTTGTGTACCATCGTAGTCGTATTCGCCGTTCTCCATGGCAGCCGCCACCCGTTTGATCACTTTGCTCGCCTCCTCGCAGTATTGTCTACACAAGTAACGAGTACTTACATTTCTAAATAATTCAGCCATACACCTAAATGATACTATGATGCTATTTATTTTAATTAAATGTTTTCATTTTACTTTAACAGCTTTAAATGCAAACATTTTGAATTTTTCTGTGAATTAAGAGCACGAGCTTTCAGCATACAATTAGTTTTCTAAATATTTGCACACAAAATTTAAACAAAATCATTTGTTGTCTGAGTTTAATTACAATCAAATATTTACAGACTCATTAATATTAATTTATTAGACATAGAATAGCATAACCTAAAATTACTTTATATCTAGATATATCATCATTATCATCATGATGATATATCTAGATATAAAGTAAATTTAGTTTATGCTATTCTATGTCTAATAAATTAATATTAATGTTGTTATATCTAGATATATAACAACTTAAATTATAATTTAATTTTTACAATTCTTGTTAGTTTAATTCTAACTGTAAAATGGCAGATATTATTAACATTAGATTACATCTATAGAACAGAATAAATTATTAAAATCCCTAACTACTACTATATCATTTGAGCCACTTCAACCTGACTAAGTCAAATTTTCTCGTGTCAGTCTTTCCAAGAATCTTTTCAGTAGCTTTGAACTCGAGATCTTCCAACTGCTGCACTGTCAGTCCGTCTGTTTCTACAATAATAAATAACATTTAGAGCACGCAAAATTATAAGTTCTTTAAAATAAATAAATGATTAATTAAGTGATAGTATATCAATACAGGTAAATAAAACTAACAAAAGAAAAGTCAGCTGATTTCTATAAAGAAAAAAAAACAACAGCAAAAACTCATAAAGGACAAGTACGTTGGTTATATAATTAAGAATTACAAATATTTATCGGATAAGCCTATAGATTGCTATAGTAACACATTGCGTATAAGTAATAGTAAACTTATCACGCCAATTTATTAAAATTAATCAACTTTTTCTACTAGACATTAAAGTAGTTTATAAACAAAAAACAGTTTTTATAATTAACCTGCTGCTCTGTATAAAATGTTTGCAAACCCACCGTATAACAATGGTATTAAAGTATCAAACGGGTCAAATACCCAAAAGATCAAAGATTCAAATCTCAGGAGGATCGTTTCTAAGAGTATCTTTCAGAAAGAATGTCCTTTAAATAGAGTATTTTCTATATAGAGCATCCATAAAATAAAATATCTTTTATATAGAGCATCTTAAATGATGCTCCCATCTTAAATACAGCATCTCTTATATAGAACATCCTTTAACTAGAACGTCCTTTAAATAGAGCACATTTTAAATAAAAGCTGGTCAAGCTAATTTTAACGTCACTTTTCTCGCCCGAAAGCGTTGTCAGTGACGGACGAACCCAGAATTTGAACCCCGCCAATAGTGCATCTTTTAAATAGTGCTTCCTTTAAAAAGTGTATCCTTTAAAAGAATCCTATATGGCGATATTATTTTGAAAGATTACAGCTTAGGTAATATTAAATTCTAAATAAATTACTTTAACATTTCAGTTAAGAAATTGGTTAGTAAAACGTTATAATGAAGCTTCTTTGTTAAGACAGCAAGCATCCAGAATGATTATTTAAAAATATAATCGATGTTTGAATGTATCTGAAAATAGAATGCTTCTGAAAGTTGGGAAATTCACACATCAATATCATCGATCGATATTATATAACATACACATCTAAAAAAGCTAAAAAGACTTAACGTCAGTTTCCTGCTCGATAGTATGCCAATGACGGTGACAACACTGAAATTCAATCCTACACCTACTGGTTCGCAGTCTAACAACACGCCACTAAGCCACCGGATCAGCCCAATGTCTAGCATCTCTACAGATGTACAATGTTATATATCTCAACACTTCATCTCACTCAAATCAAATCTCACGCTTCAGAAGCCCAGGCATCTAAATAGACCCATTACTAACGATTTCAGTTTCTTTCAACATTCACATTTCCGAGTCCAACTCCGTCTAAGCCAAATCTAAAGAGTTGACTATCACTGTTTTACTATCATTGTTTTACTATCACTGTTTTACTATCACTGTTTACTAACGCCCGTTCACTATCAGTGCTTTACTATCACTGTTGCACTATCAGTGCTGTATAACTGTATGTTGTACTGTTTCACTATCACTGTTTTACTATCACTGTCTTTTTATCACTGTTTTATTATCACTGTTATTCTATCACTGTTTTACTATCACTGTTATTCTATCATAGTTTCACTATCACTGTTTTACTATCATTGTTTTACTATCATTATTTTCATAGCTTTTTCATATTTTTTAGCATCAATACAGGTATATAGGCATGAAGGTCAAAGCCGAGGTTAACTTAATGTCGACTTCATAAAAGAGATTTCACTGATGGGCGAAACAGTATTTGAATCTAACACATATCGACAAGTAGCCAAGTATCTAACCGATGTTGCCAGCAGCTCAGCCAGTTACGTCAAAATAATATAAATCAAAAACGATTAACGTCAATATCATAATCTGAAGATGATATCTAAAAAGCTCCTGCAATAATCACTACAGCAAATCGATTCACATACAATAGTTAATAAAAAAATACGCATAGATTGAAAATAAAGCTTAAAAAATAAAAGAAACGTTTAAAATTAAACTACAGAAAAATGCTAGAAATGTTTAAGCTTAAACAATAGGTTAGTCCAACAAATCTACCACCGACTACCAGAACAAAATAGACAGAGAAAAATTGCTAAAACATAAAAATTATCACAGACATTATCGGATTCAATTTCATGCAGAATTTATCCCAGAAAAATATTCAGAAGACGAAAAATGGATTTCACAAGATTCGTCACTAAATTGAAAGCCATCACTTATTAGTAGCTCATTAAACGAATCTTCAACCTCTAAGTGAATCATGAAAGAACAAGCTTCTGTAGACGCATGCATAAATCCCATTCAAACCAATGTAAACAATTCAGAAAGGTGAGAAAAGAGAGAAGAAAATTCGGAAAAAATGAGACAAAAACATCTGAGCGAAATGAGAGAAGAGAATCCAAGAGAAATGAAAGAAAAGCATCAGCGAGAACTGCGAGAGAGAAGCTATGATAAATGTGAGAATAGAATCTGAGAGAAATGAGAGAAGAGCATCTGAGAGAAAAGTGAGAAGAGAAACTGAAAGAAATTTTCTTAAGAAAATTTCGTAAGAAGAAAAACTGATTTGAGAATGAGAGAAGTGAGAGAAGAGAAATAGATAAGTAGAGTGCAGAGAAACAGAATTGTTTAAAGGTGAGAAGATAGATTGAGAGAAATGAGAGAAGAGAAACATAGTTATAGAAAGGGACATATATAAGCGACGAAGAGAAATGATAATTATTTAACAACGGATACGAAGGAAGAGAAGTTGTAACTTTTAGAAAAGAGAACTTGATCGACAGACGAAAACCTATCTTTTAATAATTTTTTCATTGAAGGATATTGATTTGCAAACGATAAGATCTGCGTGGAAGATAATGTAAATAAATGTATGACAGCAATAAGGCAGTCCGGACAAATGCAAGGAATATTTAGATAAATAGATAGCTACAGTAGAGAGATAAATAGATAGCTACAGTAGAGAGATAGATAGATAGATAGATAGATAGATAGAAAAAAGAGAGTGAAAGAGAATGAAAGTGAGAGAGGGGAGAGAAAGCAGAGAAATGAATGATTAAAAAAGCAAAAGAAAAATTAAAAAGAGAAAATACAGAAACATACAAGAGAACGACACAAGCTTGAAAGCAATAATAGACATGAATTAGTTGAAACAACATTCATTAGCTATTGTAACCTTTTACATCTGCACCAGTTCCACCTAGAAGGTCATTTAATAGTTTATTTTAAAAATTCAATTTGATATATTAAGAAAAATTGTAAAAAAAAATAATTATACATAGAAATTTTTACATATTATTAATCTGACATGTTAAATAACAAATATATGATTATGCAAATTAATAGCAACAAGTACATAACGATATGATTACACATTAGCAATACTTTTGCTACAATTTAAACAAGTAAATATATATAGTACTATATCTTATATAAAGCTATATGCGTGTATATTGCTATAGTAAACTAGCAAAATATACAGTATATAGCTATCTACATGTACATGTCTATTTAACTTATTAAATTTAGTCAGTACAGGTTCGGAGATGTGTTGCCAGACTATTGCAAAATTTGAACCAAAAACGTTTAGATTTAAGGGTTGATGTTGATTCAAAGGTTGATTATGAATCAGTGGTTGATGATGATTCAAGGGTTGATGATGATTCAGTGATTGATGATTATTCAAGGGTTGATGATGATACAGAGATTTCAGCACATGCTACGTAACTTCAGACAAGTCAGATAACAGACTTTATCTGATAACAGAGGTTAACACGATAATCCTTTTAATCCAAGTTTAATGAGAAATTCTCACATTTGCTAAGGCTATATAGAAAAATTCTTTTTAGTAGTTTAAACGTTGATATTAAAGACAGCAAATGTTTCTTTTCTACATTCATTCTCTTAAGCAACACCCACGATCTGGAAATCCTTACCTACTAATCTTCGCTCTTGATCTTCCTTTTAACTTTCTTTGGCAGGCTTAAGACATATCTCTTTCCACCGTAGACATACGTTATCTACCCAGACACATTTTTTATCACCGGACCGGCTTTCATTTAGGACTTTACTTCTCAGCACATACCTTTTGCAGATTGGTCTGGGTGAATTGATCTGTAGTGATGTGTGCTGTTGGGACGCCCCTGACATAACCCTAGGATGAGGAAACGGAAGTCAAACTCTCATCAGTTATTTTTATTATTATTACACAAATACTGAAATGCCTTTAGATACTAGCTCTCAAATATATTTCCAAGACAACAAGGAACAGAGAGTTATGTATAAATAATCAAGGAATAAAAAGGAATTATTAATTAAAAAGAAAAAGGAACAAGAACGTTCACTTACCGACGATGACCTGAAGCTGACGCACGCTAGCAGATGCTATTAGTCTCAACACTTTACTCAGCTTACCAAACGTCTCTATGCTCTCGTCTAGCTGCTCTTGAATCTGCGTTACAAAACACCACGATTTTCCAATAACAGTAAAGTTAAAGCCATTATTAGAAACTATTAATGCAAAATTTTTAAATATCAAACATTACTCAATCTATTGTTATTGTTAATAATTATTAAAAACTATTTATTGTTAATATTATTATTAAAAGACAATCTGTAAATTATATTTAATTCATTATAATTTTACAAATACAAATCACAAAATGAATTACTGATATATTTAAATACCTATTGTTTGAAGTACTATACAAAACACAATTTTTTGGTTAGAATATAGTTTTAGGTGGGCACAGAATAGTTTATCTCTCTCTCTCTCTTCTTCATAGTCGTCCGCAAAGTGGCAGTTCCAAGGTACATACTACCTCTCATATTAGGCTATCACTCACAATAAAGAGCACTGCATCGATACACGCGTTGATCTTTTCACAAAGGATAAGCCTTATTCACACCTAAATGTAGCTTATAGCTTGAGGATAATATGGCTTCTTAGGTAGTTTCCAGTTGCCTTCTTCAATTTTTGCATAGTCGCCTCTTATGACATATGCAGTTTCCGATTGGTATATTCTTCAATGTCCTGAACACAACACGGGAAATTCGCATATCACGTAAATTAATTACCAATTCACTTTCTGGTCTTACGAATATTTGATCGTTTTTATGTCGCCTGTACAGCTTTCTTTATTCGAATATCAAGTGATATTTAATTCAGAGTATAAACACTGGACGTAAACCTACTGAAATTCTATTATAGAAATAGAATGATACTTAAAATATTCTAATTGTTACTGAAGTCTGCAAATCTCACTTTAACTCTAAAGTCGTTGGTTAAATACTGATTACGATCCTCTATTCTGATTCTTGCTTTCATTTTGCTTCTGAGATAAACAAACTAGAGCTTTTACAATTTCAATCTCTTTTTTCCGGAAGTTTAATTGTTACCCTTTTTTCTTTCTTTGCTATTGGCAACAATTTGGTTTTACTTTAATTTTCAATCCGAACTTTCCTCTTTCAAAATTAAATACAACAATATACAGATGTAGCAATAAACAATGTACAATTTAAATTTTAACAGTAAATCTGAGTAACGCACCTCTTTGCTAAATGAGAGTGGCGCAGCATTAGCTGCACTGTCTGTTGAAGGTATGCGCCGATTAATCTGCGTAGTATTAGAAACAATTTTACAAAAATTCACACAGACTCTTCCGATTACGTCAATGAATATATATTATCGACATCAATATTATCTAATATATTATCTATTCTTGTAATATATTATATACATTATCAAAATATTATCTATATAAATCATAATTACATGACAATTAATTAGCTAATCAGTTGAATTCAGTTGACAAATGAATTTTCTAACAATAAAGTATAAAAGTACAATGTTGGTCTACTGTTGGAACGCATACAAGTGATCTAAAATCACCTCTGGATTAGAAAAATGATACGTTTCAAAGAAAAGAAGGTGCTGAATGATCAACTCACTAATCGATATTAGTATTATTACTATTAATTAATTACTAGTAAATTAGTAATAGTTAATATTACTATTATCATAAATAACTGCCGTTTTTTCTCTCAAACAGAGTCTTTTACAAAACTATACAGCATCATACAAACAACTTAAATGTCGTTTTCAATGTGAATTATACTTTTACAGAATTTAAAATCTGTATATCTTCGTTTAACTTCTCTTTTCGTATCATAAGGGATAATGTAAGAGACGGTTGGGCTGGGCTTCTCAGGCAAAGCGTGCCATCCATTCGGCCATTCAACCAGTACAGAAATCCAACTCTCCTGATAATATATTTAGATAAAGTAGTCAGAATTTGCTCTAGACGACAAATACTTTTCTGATTTCACTCGGATGATTCTACCTATGCTATCAATCATCCATCCATTCATGACTCGTTGAGAAGTCACGCCCTAACATTAACTTCAGACGACGATGCGGACGTTCAACCAGTATTATTTAGTATTGTGTTTAGTATTATTTAGTATTGCGGCTGACCTTTCTAGCCGCTTGCTTTACATCGTTCACTGCGTGCTCAATGTCCTTCAGCAGAATAGAGATGTCAGCCGACTCGTTACCAGGCTGAAATGAAATGGCCCTCATTAATTTACATATAAAAACTAGAAACTATAATAATACAAAACTTAAATAATTAACGACTAAATCATAACTATTGTCTATTTAATTTCACAAGTAACTAATGTGTTACTCTGTAGTGTATAACAACAGGTCTTGAATCTATTAACACATAATGTTTACCTAATACCGAATGCGTGTATTTTGAAGCCATTATCACTGACACGCAACAATTGTATTACCAATCACTCTACTATACCATGATAAATCTTAATCTCCTAATTTACATTACGACAGATCGGTTTAGCAAATACTTCATTATGCCTACATTGAATTTAACCAATTTATTAAAATATATCTGGCTCCTAATATATATTTTGACTTCACGACGTTTGCTATTTGTGTATTTTATTGCACATTGTTTGTTACCGTGAAGTACTGAGATGTACTTGCACGACATACTCCATTACACCATAACATTTACCATAAGATTGGCTAAGATTTACTTGTGATACGATTAAGCCTAAGCGATCATCTCAACATCTATTCAAGCCGACAGTCAACTCCCATGTATATGAGTTTCAGCAAATCTAACAGCATTTGAAGGCAAATGAGACAGCAAAATTGAACTATTACTGATTGATATCAGATACGTTGATATCAGATACATGACGTCCCTCATATCATCCTTGTATGAGGAAACGGACGTTAAACCTTTATTATTATTATTATTATTATTATACTGCACAGAATTCGTAAATATTGTCTTGAAAACCAGACCAAACAACAGAAAAATAACTCCCTCACACTCTCTCTCTTATTCTCTCTAGTATTTAGTTGCAGGTCCAATGTACATATTCTTACACTCTGCTTAGCACTATACAAAGAGCACTCCATTGCTTAACGAGTTAATCGCTTCCCAAAAGGCTATGCCTACCCACAGCTTGATGCTGCCAGTACACAAGTAGCCAATCAGCAGAACTAAACCTTACCTTAAGACAGTGTTTCATAATCCCGGCGTCGATGACGAGACAGCTGCAGATGGCCAGCACTGTGCGAGCATTGGAGGACATGACGACCGTGCAGTCAGGTTTCTCTGAGGCTAGGTGGACGCTGTGCAGGTGCTTGAAGTACACCACCGCCTTGTCCAGGGTCTCCAGGGATATTGTCTCGTCCAGCTGAATAGAAAATAAAATTTATATTTATTTCAAAAAACTTTGGAAAGCCTCGTGGCCCGGTGTTACAGAGTTCGACTCTTGAATGAAAGGTCGCGGGTTCGAGACTGCGTTGCGATGTGGGTTTTTCTTTTCCGAGGGGCGAATAAAAACCTAGCGGTGGTGTCAGGCCGATGGATAGCCGACCTTAATGTTTCATTTCCTATCTAGACCCCTCCGTGTCCACCCCGAATATGGATTACATTCTTTAAAACTGACAACCATATCAAAATATCTTTAACTGACTCTACATACATGTATTAATAGAATGTCTGCATTCAAGAAAGAAACAATACCTGGTCTCGACGAATCAGTTCGATGTAATTATCGATGGACTTTTCGTGAACTGCAATCTCCGGAAGAAGAGTTCCAATTTTTAGCAGCAGGTCAACGCTGCAGATGTTCAGTGCACTGAAACAAAATCAGAAAATAAGTTGTCGGGCTGATCTATAAAGGCACCTGCATGCAACTGTATTCTCATCACATCAGAGTTATACGTGGTGCAAAAGGGAAAAACGTCGCTATTTTAGTTTAAAAATGACTTGATCTGCAATATGCAGACTTGTTTTAGACAAAGTTTTAAAGAAAACAATTAAATTAAATGTTTAAAACAAATGCCATACTAGTTCTATTACCTATTTAAATAGCAACTAGTACAGTAGTTATACACATATACAGTAGATATATATATATATATATATATATATATATATATATATATATATATATATATATATATATATATATATATTATATATATATATATATATATATACTTAGTTCTATGAAGATTTACATTATACCTTATCCGGAGTTGACAGAATTATGTGATTCTATTAATTATACCATTAACAGTAAAGTGTGGAGAGAGTACATTAAGTTTTCCATTACATCGAGTTAGCTTTACAGATTCAATTCTGCAGCCATTATCTCGACAAACCTCTCGTACTGCTTGAGCAAGCCCTGCAGAATGCTGAGAGAGTAGATGAAGCAGTTAGCGAACCCGTAACCCTCGCTCTTGTGTAACTTGACCACCTCGTCTCGAGTGATCGTCTCGGGGATGTCAAACTGGAATACATGAAAAAAGTTAACTATTGCTCACCCGTCACTGACATCGCTTTCGAGTGAGGAAACTGACATTAACGCTAGCTTTAGCAGCTTTTATCATCAGCATATCTCGATATGTCTCTACAGGTATGTAGCTCACTAGCTGTGGATCACTCTATACTCTCCAGCTCTCTATTACTAGCTCTGGATCACTCTATGCTCTCTATCTCTCTATTACTCCCATATTTATCTAACACTCCCATACTCTCCATCTTTCTATCACTTCCATAATTTATGTAAACCTCTGTTTTAATTGTTACTGTTTTTCATTTCTAAGAATTAGGTCTAGGCTAAAGGCGAAGCACCACTAAAGATAAACTTTCTATCATGAGAGTAAGGATTAAGGGTTACAGGAAAGGGGTCAAGATCTAGGCGGACATTAGCAAAGAACATTAGCAAAGAACCGGGAACTTGGAGGCGGAAGCGAACGAAACTGCACACCCCGGGGCTTAGAACAACTTTCTGCGGGGTATACTGATAGTATACCAACATGGCGATTATAATACTTATAAAATATATTAATATCATCATTTTCAATATTATACATTGGTGTCAGTCTGATTTAACATAACATAATATAACGGCACACTGGGTCAGGCAGCACAGATGCTTGATTAAGACCCATTTCCTCCTTCCTCTCCATGATTATTAGTAATCGTTGTTGCATTTTGATGGCTCACCAATTGCAGCCGCCGTCGATTTATCAAATGAATGCATAAAATTTAACATGCATCAAGACTAATCAGAGATCCTACACACGAAACGATATTAAACTGATGAGATAAACAGAATAATAGAGAACAAGACCTTTTCTTTAGCATGAGTCATGAGCAGGTCACACTTAGCGATTATACGAGGTATCATCAGCAACACTAGAACAGCGTCATGATCTCCTGTGATACAATCAACAACACATTCAATCACATAGCAACACATGTAATCACATAGCAACACATTTAATCACATAGCAACACATTTAATCACACAACAGCACATTTAATCGCATAGAAATACATTTAATCACATAGTAACACATTTAATCACATCGCAACACATTTAATCACATAATAACACATTTAATCTTATAGCAGCACATTTAATCAAATAGCAACACATTTAATCACATAGAAACACATTTCATCACAGCAATATATTTCATCAAATAGCAACACACTTAATCACATAGCAACACATTTAATCACATAACAACACATTTAATCACATAGCAACATATTTAATCACATAGCAACATATTTAATCACATAACAACACATTTAATCACATAGCAACATATTTAATCACATAGCAACACATTTAATCACATAGCAACATATTTAATCATATAGCAACAGATTTAAGCTAAGGTAATTATAATGTATACATTAATATACATTACCTCACGCTTAGCAATACATTACCTCACGCTTAGCAATACATTACCTCACGCTTAGCAATACATTACCTCACGCTTAGCAATACATTACCTCACGCTTAGCAATACATTACCTCACGCTTAGCAATACATTACCTCACGCTTAGCAATACATTACCTCACGCTTAGCAATACATTACCTCACGCTTAGCTGGTATTAAGAACATAATTAAGTTAAGAAAAAGGAATGGAGGTATTGTATTAGGTAGTAATTACAGTAAACATCATCACTGCTTATACGGGTCTCCTCATCTTCAATTTATTTTCAATCTCAAAATGTTCTAGGCTATAAAAGAAAGTTTACAGTTACAGAGAATTGCGTTAAATTTTGAATGTTATAAAAGTCAAATTTTCCTTTTCCCCGCGTTGTGTCCGGGTAGTTTGAAGAATTGACCAACCTGTGACTGCATGTGTCGTAGAAGGCGCCTAAAGCACTAAGATCCATACCAACATCAGAAAGGGCATTCGGTTGGTTAGCGCCTAGGCTCCAGAAATTGCTACAAAAATTTTAACGAATGGAAAAGTCTCAAATAGGGGATTGGCTGATGGTGTGGTGTAGGACAGAGAGGATTTGAGACTGTCTATTTGTATCTCGACCCTGGTTAAACTGGGATTCAAGGGATGATGATGATGATAATAGAATACAAATTCAAATTTTAAAAAATGCAGACATTATCTTAAAAGTTAAAAGTTTGTTGCTGCTACTGTAAAGCTAGCACACGAACCTCCACGCTTGATGAAGTTCTCTGGCATAAAGCTACAGAGATACGCCACATGCTTGTTAGCCTGCTCCACGTCCAACTTGCGCAGTTCTGCATCAATCGCCTGTCAACAGCAAAATATAATTACACATTCAATTATAACTGAATGTGTAAAATAATTGAATTTAGCGTGGTAACAAATTGTAATCAATTTTATAATAATTATTATATAATTAATTACAATTTGTTGCCATGCTAGACTGTTACTATAATCATCATCGTCATCATCATCATCATCCCTTGAATCCCAGTTTAACTAGGGTCGGGAAACGAATAGACAGTCTCAGATCCTCTCTGTCCTATATCATATCATCAGTCAATCCTCTATTTGAGCCTCTTCAATGCTACACTGTTTCCAACAATTAATAATTTTTAATCACTCATCAGCAATTAAATTCAGCAAGCAATCATTAGTCCCTGGTTCAGAAAACCTCTCTAAGCACAACATAAATGATTGCTACGTAACACATTGGTTACATTGTTACATTACCGGTAACATTGCCTTTGCAATTTATTGCAATGATTAACTGAATAATTGATTGAATGTTTACAAAATATTGTACTGTAGATTATATGAAATCTTCTTACAAGACTGACTAAGCTGAAATAAAGTCAACTTAAGAAATCAAATATTTAGTCCGTTTCTGAAATATTGGCAAGTACAAGTAAGATAATACAAACTGGATAAGTACAAACTTGATAAGCGTCAAATTGATAAGTATAAACTTGATAAGTATAAAGTTGATAAGTACAAACTTGATAAGTAAACATCAGATATGTAACAAGGCATATGAATAACCTAAACCTATTTATTAAAACACAAAACTGATACAGTAAAGTCAAATAAAATATTGAAAAAAAAATAAACATAGTAAACACAACCTTTGCAGTAGCTTTAGTCTCAGCGAACTTTGTTGAGTAGTCGAATTCAATGGTGGGAGTTGATTCCACTTTGTTTTCACCCTCAACATTGGACGACTCCCTCAACTGCCGATTTGTCTCCTGTAAAATTGACACATCGTAACAACCTAAACGCATAGCACAAATTTTAATTCAACAAAAATTATAAACTAAAATACCTTTAAATATTATAAGCTAAATAAAAATATCTTAAATTTTAAAATTAAAATACATCCAATGGACAACAACTGATGGGAGTTGATTTAACTCTAAAGCAGACGGCAAGAGAACAGCGGGAAGACCTAAAAGAAGATGGAAGGATTGCCTCGAAGAAGACTTGAAGGCAGCTGGAGTTAGCATTTATGGAAGAACAGAGGAAAGAAAAAGAATGAACATCGTGGAAATGGCAAGAATAGAGTTTTGTGAAGGAACATCATAGAGAAATCTTTGGCTGGAGCCAGCCCCAGGATGATCACATGACATGACATGACAACGACTGAATATATTGATTAGACTGAGATGACTGCATCATGAAAAGAGCATAAATAAAGACGGTGTAGCCAAATTTCTAAAAACTTTTAATACTTAGCATGTTCATAGCTTACTAGCATTCAGTAGGCATGAAAATACAGCTAACTGTTTACAAATTGTATCAAATCTAATTTCAGCAGACTGGCAGATATCCCAAGCAAATTATTATATGAAAATAATAACAACAATAACATTATAAAATATAGACAAATTTAATAATTAAAATATAAATAAATAGTAAAATCAATAACAATAATAAATAACAATAAATAAATTCTACTAATGATAATTACAGTCTAATTAATAATTATAATCAGTCTAATTATTAATTAATTTAGTCTATTCGTATCCCGACCCTGGTTAAACTGGGACTAAAGGGAAGATGATGATGATGATGAATGATAATTACAGAAAATAATAAAACTGAAATATCTTCATAATCTTACCTGAAGCTGTGCAACCAGTTCGCGGAATTTGCTAATGGTAGAATTATAGTCATTGACAGTTTCCTTGAAAGCTTCCAGCTTCTTCTCCGCTTCTGAGACTTTTCCCTTCGCCAAATCCAGTTCCTCTCGCAGCTCCAGTTCACTGAGACGAGTCGTCTCCTGCAACTCATCGTTCATCTCACACAGGGCTTCCTGATTAAACGTCAATCAATCAATCAATCAATCAATTACCAGTCAATAAGTTCATCGTTCATCTCACACAGCGCTTCCTGATTAAAAATCAATCAATAGATGAATGAATCAATCAATTACCCAGTCAATAAGCTCATCGTTCATCTCATACAGTGCTTCCTGATTAATCAATCAATCAATCAGTGAATCAATCAATCAATTACCCAGTCAATAAGTTCATCGTTCATCTCACACAGTGCTTCCTAATTAAACGTCAATCAATCAGTGAATCAATCAATTAATTCTCCAGTCAATAAGTTCAAGCTTATCGTTCAGTTCACACAAAGCTTCCTGATTAAAATTCACAGCAAATACTTAACATGTGAATCAATCAATCAATAACCAAGTCGAAGAAATTCTTGATTGTCGGTTACATTTCAACCACCTAAAAAATCAATTTAAGAAGACCAACTTCAAATTCAACTTAAAGACTAACAGTTCAACATTCATTTCATATTGCGCCTCAGTTCTTTTGCCTTATAAATCAAGCATAAAATCACTCAATTATTATATCAATCAATCATTTAATCAATCAATGATTTGCAATACTTCAATTAATCTTAATCAACTTCAACTCCAACCTACTAGTACCACCACCACAACAACAATCGCAACTGTTTTACATTTCTAACTTATGGCCCGTAACAATGCTGTTAGTTGTCTGACTGCGCATCAGTAGGTGCAGGGTTTAAATCCTGTGTCCTCCCTGTCACTGACGTGCATTCCAGATACGAAAATGAAGTACAATTTGGCAAAATCTAACTCGTCTGTTGTCAGACGAGTTAGATTTTTTGCGTTAGCTTAGAAAATAAATAAATAAATTTACTACAAATCGTTTTCAAATAATTTATCTGAAAGCTCATGGATTCAGCTATCAAATGAAACAATATCCCGCCATCTTTAAAGCGCAAACATACGATTGTCAAGTCCCATGTGACATTAGCTTATACTTAAGCTAGCCTAATCAGCGCTGGTCCAGTCTGCAGCACCGATAGCTTCAACTATCATCATCATCTTCCCTTAAATCCCAGTTTAACCATGGTCGGGAAATAGCTTCAACTATCGAGACAAGTATCTGACCCCAAACTCGGCTTTATCCTCTATATTTAAGCACGATAGCAACTGTTGTCAGACGAGTTAGATTTTATTTGATTCATTTTATTGGATCAATTTTGATTTAGCTTTTAATTTCGATAATAAAGTATTAACAACAGTTTAAAAAAAAGAGTTCAATATCTCACCAAATCGTTTTTCTCCTCCTCCAGTTTCTCAATCTTTTCCTCCAGCTGCAGTGTCTTATCCGTCAATCGATCCACCATCTCTTCCGCTCCCTGAGAAGCATCCACCTAGCAAACACAACAACAACAACATCATCCCTTCCGCTCTCAGAGAAGCATCCACCTAATAACACAACAACATCAACATAATTTCTAATACAAGGCAGAAATAAAATGTAAAAATATGAATAAATGAATAATAAAATAAAATACAAATAAGGTAAAAATGACAAGAACAAATTATCCGCTGTTGCATGCGTACCTGCTCCTTTAGCTCAATGACCTCATTCTCTAGACGAGCGACATCTTTCTCGAGCTTTTCCTTGTTCTTGCTTAGTGACGTCACATCAGTCTTCAATGCGTCATACTGTTTCTGCAGCCTGTTGTGCTCCTGCTTGTCCATGTTAGACAGCTCCCTCATCCTACACAGTAAACGTTATTTATTAGTCGTGCTTGAATGAAATAATCTGCTACACACTATAGCATAAAAGTGTTTCTTACCCATCCTACACAACAAACGTTATTATTAGTCCCGCTGGAAAGAAATAATCTCTTAGACACTCTAGCATAAAAGTGTTTGTTACACATTCTAGAAAGAAGTAATTTATTATCGATTCTACAAAGTCATAATTTATTACACAATTACGAATACAATAATCTAATAGCTATATTCTACAATAATATAATCTATTAGCCACGAACAGAATAATTTAACATTCTACAGTATTCTATAAGACATTCTAGAAAAAAAATAGTTCACTGAGCATTCAAAACAATTTATGAACCAGTATATTAACCATTTAATTCTCATTGTAGAACATAATTCAAGAGCTATTCTAGAAAAGAATACTTAATCAATCTTAGCACAAAGAAATAATTTATTAGAAATTCAAGAATTAAATAATTTATAAACCATTCTAAAAATCTATAATAGGACACTTTAGCGATTATTCTTTAAAAATTTAAAATTTATTTTACTTCATGATAATTTAATACAATAATTATTAGACAAATTGGAAAAGCTGGTAAAGGTAATGTTAGCATCAGTTTCCTCACTCGAAAGCGATGTCAGTGACGGACGAGCCCAGGATTTGAACCCTGCACTTGCTGATCCGCGGTCTAATATCTTACCGTTATCGCCATTGGCTCCAGCCAGTGGCGATGGAATAAACTATTTCTAAGTCATTAAATAATTATTTACTAGCTTTGCTAGAATAAATAATTTGTTAGTCTTCTAGAATTAATAGCTATTGAAGATACTACGAAAAACAGATTAAAATAGGCTTAATGTAAAAGAAACTTTTAGCAGAACTTGTCAGAAAGGTCCATACTTAACAAGAGCGTCCTTCATCCTCTCTATCTGCTGCTCCATCTGCTTCAGCTGATAGTTGCTCACCTCTCCTTTATCTAAAACCAGTAGAATATTAATATTAATAATATAATTATAATAATAATAGTAATAGTAGTAATAATAATAATAATATTAAGTACTTAGAATAGTAAGTAGCAATGTACCTATCGAAACTCACTTCATGAATACCATTAACTCATCGTCATTATAAAAAATAATCATCATCTTCCTTTGATTTCAATTTAACTTGGGTCAGGATTATAAGATCATGTATCAATTTCTGGAGACTAGGCGTTCACAAATTAAATCCCCTGTCTGACGTTGGTTTGGAGCTTAGTTCATTGAAGCCTTTTACAACACGTGCAGCCCATGATTAGTCTATTCTTTAGTATCCTGGACACAACATGGGTACAACATAAATACCGCTGAATCAAATAGATAAACTTATAAAGATCCGAAGAATCTTTTTGAAAACACTTTATTCAGCGATAAATCCTAGTTCTAAAGACTAAATCACGACAGAATCTAATACATTTAATAAAATCTAAGACATGTAATACCTAGAGGGCAGACTAGCTCTCTAGGTATTACATCTCTTTGATCCACTGTTTGATCTCCAGCTGTTGGTTAATACTAATGAATAAAAACAACCTACCTCAAATTATATATTCTTACCTTTAAAAAATTTACGAAGATAGTTAAAATAAATAAAATAATGAATTTAAACTACGAGAATAAATTTATGTAAACAAGGTTATGACTAACCCGAACTTTCGATGTCGGCTTTTAGCAGTTGACAATCAACCGTAGCTTCTTCCAGTTTTTCCTTTAGTTGATCTACTTCCTGCTGCAGACTCTCACACTGTATATCAATCAATCAATCCATCAATCAATCAATCCATCAAACAATTAATCAAACAATCAACAACAATTTTATAATTGTACAAATTAAACAAGTCGGAAGTTAATGCACAAAATTATTGAAATAATATCGCAGGTATATAGCTAGCATCAAGATAGCCTTGAGATGTGTTATAAAAGACTTAACAAAAATACTGACAATGCTAAGCTTAACGTTTGTCTTTTCATTGGATTATACAGTGACGTCAGATTTTAATTAGGTTGATATATATTAAAATTGACAATAAGTGAACTAATCAACCAATTCTGCAAAAGAATTGACAAATCATTTGGGATAAGCAAAGAGAATCACAGAAAATACTATTTGATAAGAAGCTCTTACATTATGTATCGTTCTTTAACATTTACACAAACCTACATGTAATGCTCTCAATTGGCTGGAACCATTCGACCGCAGATCGGTATGTGCGGGTTCAAATCCTGGGCTCGTCCGTCACTGACATTGCTTTAGAGTGAGGAAACTGACGTTAACATTAGCTTTTAAGCTTTTAATTATCACACTACAATAGGCATTACATGTCAAGCATTAAAAAATCATGAAAAATTACAACAATACAATTCTTGATATCCACAACTTTACCTTTTCTTCAGCCATTTCCTTATCAAGAGTAGCCAACTCTATCGTCTCCTGCACGTCGCTCATTTCTTCCTTGTAGCGCTCAAATGCCTCCTGTACATCACTCGTTTCCTGTCACAACCAACAACATGCAAAATTAAAATGCCCAAATGCCTCATATTGTATTTAAATGGATTCATATTTCATTATATAAATATAGTACATTATATTTATGTTACATATTACCAACAACGCAACTGATTCACTAACAGCAACTCAACTACGATTAAAATATTTAAAGTCGTACACAAAATGTAATTGTAGTTCACAAAGAAACAAATATACAAAGCCAGCCATACAGTTCGCTAGCAGCACATAAATTAAAATATTTTAATTATATGCAAAGGAAACTTGATTTAGGTTGTAGTATGCGTTAAAAACTATTTCTGAAATTATTCAATTACCAATGAAGTAAAAATCAAATTGATTTTTAGGTAATTCAATTACTTTGTTTTGAAAAATATGTCTTCTAGATTAAATATTAAACCTGAACCAGCATCAGTAAGAACGCTCCACAGAGCTAGTTGTATTATAACAGATACATAACAGCTAATTAATTAATTGAGCTAATTAATTAATTAATTGAGTTAATTAACTAATAATTGATTCATCAAACACCAACATTGTGAGTTTCTTGTTGTGAGATTAGCCCAATTATCCTTATAAAGAAACAGTAAATATTACTACATTAATTTTTAAAATCTACTTTAACTGTGAATGACATAAATTAAAATTGATTACAAACAATATACAAGTAACAAATAACCATGTTACCTAATAATAAACAATTTATAATAAACTAATAATAAATTTAATAATAAAAATTTCCCGTGTTGTGTCCAGCATTCGGTAGGTGAGCGTCTAGGCTCCAGAAATTGCTATAAAATGTTATAAAATGTATGAAAGAAATTATAGGGGATTGACTATATTATATGAAATGACTGATGATATGGTATGGGACAGTGAGGAGTGGAGAAGGTTTATTCGTATACCGATCCTAGTTGAACTGGGATTAAAGGGAAGATGATTTATTTATTTAGAGTATGTATTTATCCAGGTAACCGCTTCACTTGTATAACAGCTTAACATGGAAGAACGCAGAACGGAAGATGATTATGAATTAATAATAAACATCGTCATCATCTTCCCCTAAATCCCAGTTTAACCAGAGTCGGGATACGAATAGATTTTCTCCAGTCCTCTCTGTCCCATACCTTATCATCAGTCAATCCCCTATTTTTCATGTCCTTCTTAATAAATGAATTAATGAATTAATAATAAACAATTTATATTAAATATAGAGTAACGCAAAACCTTTTTAGCGGCCTGTAACTGACGCTGTAAGTCACTTTGAGTTTCTTGCATCTTGGCCTTGTACTCTTGAAGCTACATCAATAAAAGTATTGATACTGAGTATTGATAAAAAGTATTGATATTGCTTTTCTCAACACTACAGAAATTCTTAAATTCTTAGGTCTTAGGTAGCTGTGGTCTTTTCACAAATGTTTCACTTGATTTTCGAAATTTTCATTTTTAGTGAAACTTTAAACATGAAAACTATTACTTGTAGTAATGTGTATCGACACAGACAGACACTGAGATTTGTTTTTCAAGACAACATAAATTCTTATTCCTACTATCATCCTTGTATGAGGAAACGGACGTTAAATCTTTATTATTATATTGCTTCTCCAACTTATAGATGGTTTTGCGAACCATTTTGAGAAAATTTATCTTATAATGCTTAGACGATATTTAATTTATAATGCTAAGAGTAAAGCTAATGTTAATGCCAGTTTCCTCACTCGAAAGAGACGTCAGTAACGGGCGAGCAGAGGATTTGAACCCTGCACATATTGATCCGCGGTCGAATATCTTACCGACATCTCCACTGGATCCAGCCAGTGGCGATGTAAAATGTAAATTTAGTGATGATTTCAATTAAGTGTAAAATATAGTGTAAAATGTATACCAAAATATAGAGCAAAATTTAACGCCGTTAATTTCTTGACCTTAAACAGTTATTTTAACTAATTTTTATAAGAAAGATGTCACAGATTTTGCAGATTTCTGTAACATTAATACTACTGGCGTATATAATTTCACTTTTTTACTTAAGAGCAAGCACTGCCAGATGTCATACTCGATCGCATAAATATTTACATACACACAACTAATTCATACAAGAAAAATATTAATAAATGTTAAATATAAATTTTAACCTGTTGCAACTGTATTTTAGTTTTCTCAAACTCTGTCAGTTTAGCTTTATCCTGCAGTCTCTTCAACTTCAATGTCTCCAGTTTTTCTTCTAAATCCTTAACTTCGCTCTTCAATCCCTCTATCTGCTGTTGTTGCTGCACATTCATTATCTGAGCATTAATCGATGCAGACATGGCCGATATATCAGCTGCTGATGCCTGCATAAATCAATCAGTCAATCAATCTAATCAATTAATCGTAAGGTTACCTAATGATTTCAGCCTAACAAAGCAAGATATCACAGCAATCTTTTATCGACGATTATATTAACAAAACAAGATAACACAGTTAACCGTTGATTTAAATATATTAATTAATCAAAGAATCTAGCTATCAAGAATTAATCAGTTAATATTCCTCCGCTCTTACTCTACGACTACTTTCCAATCAACTAATAAATGAAGACTACTAATGTAAGCTATTTCATGACAGTCCACTCAGTCTAGCCTTACATGTATAGCTTTAAATAAAAACAAATAAAATTTCTGAACACATTATCTCTCTCTCCCTCCCTCGCTCTCTCTCTCTCTCTCTCTAGCGTTCTGCCCAAGTGCATGATATATATTCATACTCAAGGTCTGCTTTCATGCTCCATAAAAAACACTCCAAATATCAACCTCTTAATCCCTTCGTAAAAGGCTATGCCTTAAGGATATGACATCAGTAAAAACAGCTAAGATTACGACTCAATGCTATGGTGAACTTGACAGTTACAATTGACAATAGAGGAAACAACGTCATATCATTGTCAAGAACGAAAGGCTAGGCCAGTTTTACTTCCAGTAATAAAGGTGCCATAAAACATAGTGAGAATGATTAACAAAATATCATCCAAGTATTTAAATGATCACTCTCTTTCTCTCTTCTCTCTGCGTGTTTACTGGCAGGTCCATAGCATATAAATTCCGCACTCTTCTCTGTCTTCAAATTTTTCTCTTTAAGTCCACACATGCATGGATCTTTAAATCATCTGACATTCCTGACTTCGGTCTGCCTCCGCTTCTCTTTCCTTCCATTATACATTCTATGACCTCTTTTAGTAGACTTTCCCCCCTTAGAAAGTGTCCTATCCAGCTCTTTTTCGTATTTCTTATGCATTTATCAACTGTCTCTCCATACCAACTCTCTCCAGAATATCCTCATCTGTAACTTTTTGGGACCTAACTTCCCCATGCTTCTCCATATCCACATTTGCAATCCTCCAGTTTTCTGATATCTTCCTTCCTTAAGGTCTATGTTCCACGCGCATATAATAGTGAGGTCCATACCAAGGTTTTCACTATCTTTATCTTTATGGCTTTCTATAGACTTTTTGCTAAAAGTTCTTTCCTATTACCGAAGGCCTCTTTGGCTTGTACAATCCTACTGCATATTTCATTCTTACATTTCTCATTATTTGTTATTGTTTTCTTCTTCTTCAGTGCACTGCCAAGTGGCAGGTTCTAGGTACATATTCATACTCCAAGTCTGCTTTCTCGCTCCATAAGAGTACTCCTTAGATCAACAAGTTAATCCCTTCACAAAGTCTAAGCCTTATCCATACCTTATGTAGCCTATAGCTTGGGAAATACGAAAATTGGAAAATACGTACGAAATTGGAACAGGTAAGGAGTTTCAAATATTTGGGTCATACTATAACCGGTGATGGGAAATGTGAGACGGAAATATGCAGTAGGATTGCACAAGCAAAAGCGGCCTTTGGTAGTAGAAAAGAACTATTAACAAAAAGTCTAAAGAAAGACACAAGGATAAAGAAGTGAAAACTTTGGTTTGGACCACACTATTGTATGGATGTGAAATATGGACCTTAAGGAAGGAAGATATTAGGAAACTGGAGGCATCGGAAATGTGGATTTGGAGAAGAATGGAGAGGATTAGCTGGACTCAAAAAGTTACAAATGAGGAAGTCCTGGAGAGAGTTGGCACACATAGACAGTTGATAAATGTATTAAGAAATAGGAAGACGAGATGGATAGGACACATTCTGAGGGGGGAAGGTCTATTAAAAGAGGTCATAGAAGGTAGAATGGAAGGAAAAAGAGGCAGGGGCAGGCCGAGATTAGGTATGTTAGATGATTTAAAGACCCACTCATATGTGGAAATGAAGAGGAAGGCAGAAGACAGAGAAGAGTGGAGGCGTTATGTACCATGGACCTGCCAGTAGGCATTGCACTAAGAGAGAGAGCTTGGGAAAAATATGGCTTCTGAGGTGGTTTCCCGTTGCCTTCCTCAGTTAGGTGGATTAATTACCATTTAATCCTAGGGGAAAATATTTCATGGTGAGGTGGGTCCCCTCTTGCCATCCTCAGCTACTGCCTTTAGTCGCCTCTTATGTACACGCGGCAGCTTGTTTGCGGTTGCCTTATTCTGCAGTGGCCCAACCACACCCGAGCACAACACGGTTGTTATTGTATGACCCGAATATTTGAAACTCATTACCTATTCCAATCTCATTACTGTTTATTGTAATACTGACTTAACCTCTTTTGTGGGACGCTCTCAGCACTTACGTGATTTTGATGTTAATCATCATTCCATATGTGAAAGTCTTATCGTTTAGACTATCCATTATCTTCAGCAGTCCAGTCTCGCTTCCGTTACCATGCATTGATCATCTGCAAATCCCATATCTTGCACCATTTGCCTAATACTTTTATTCCTTCCTTAATGTCTTCCATGGCCTCTTCCATCATTGCTTCTATGTAAATGTAAATAACAGCGGCAATATGCTACAACCTTGTCTTACTCCACGTCCTATTTCACATTATTCTCTGTATTCCTGTTACATCTTGACTATAGCTAGATAGCATATGTTTATTTTTTTGTTCACATATCACACAGCACGACAGTCAACATATTTAGAATAACATAAAGGTACAAAGTAAAACGCAAAGACAGGCCCACTAATACATGCAAAACTCATTATAGCTCTTTGATTCATGTACAAGTTTAGAGTTAACCTATCTCTCCAGTCTATTCCGATTCTTCTCAATATTTTCAACATCGTTATCCAATCAATCTTGTCCAAGGCTTTCTCAAAGTCCACAAAGCATAGAAAAACTTTATTCTCATATTTTAAGCTTCGTTGCTAAAGGACCCGCATTACCACTATTGCTTCTCTTGCGCAGCAAACTTTCATAAATCCAAATTATGTCCATTATTCTTGATCAATAGCATGTCTGCTTTCGACTGAGTGCTATTATTAACTGCCTTTAATAAAATCTTCGATGCATGGGGTATTAAACTGATTGGTCTGTAATCTGAACACTGCACAGCATTGGCTTTTTTGGGAATTGGGATCATCACTGACTTGGTAAAGTCGTCTGGCCAAATACCTGTATTGTACACTTCCATACATACTTATACTAGCTCATTTAGTGTTTCTCCATCCAAACATTTTCCAGAATTCTGCTCGATATATCTATTCCTGCTGCCTTTCATTTCTTCGTGCCATTAATTGCAGAATAAGTTTCCTCCTTCATTATCTTGGGGCAACTTTTATAGTTTTCTATTATACTTTCTTCTTCGAATATAAATCCTCTTGAACTGGCTTCCCAGTTTTAATATATTCAACATATAATAACCTACCAGGGACCTGAAAAGTCTCGAAGGCCAGTGTCCGGTCTCGAAGACCGGACACTGGCCATGATACCGCTGTAGAAATTGTCGGAGGAAATTATTATTATAATTATAATTTAATGCCCTGGGCTGTAAAGAGCCCTGGGCTAAAAAATAAGATAAAAATAAGATAAGAGACTTTATTTAATTAAAAGTGCAAAAAAGAAGTGATTAAAATAATTCCTCTACACTCTGGGAAGCCGCATAGGGTATTAAACTGATTTATAATTATTATTATTATATCCTCTACATCTTTCCTTAACTTCTTCCAGCTCTGACTTCAATCCCCTATCTTTACTATTTATACTAGTGTTCTTTGCATCTCCTTTCTGAAATGTCCTATAGACAAAAATAAAGAAGTCAAAGTAGAGTATTCTTCTTCAAGTATCGTATCTATTCCATGATCACGTTCCTTCATATGTCTCCATCCATTGTCGCAGGGATCATTTCAGTTTCCATTATCTTGCATCCACTTGCTTAGACTCATAACGAGCAGAGTATTGCAGCAGAGTATGTCGCATGTAATTCTGTAATATTACCACTGAGGTTCTAAACTATTAAGACAGCAAACAAAACAGAGAGTGCTCCAGCCTACAGTGTATCTGTATACCTCGGACTGAACCCCCGGATTTTGGATTGCACCGTTTTTGGACCCCACACTCTGCTCATCGGATTGGATTTGGTACCACAGTACTCAATGTTGTCATGGACGACAGTAGCACTCTAATTCTGTTGTTGTTGTTATACAATTAGTTGAATCTGATCACCAGGTGAAGGGATAAAATCCGGATGGAGCCAGTGGCGATGTTGGTAAAATGTTTGACCGCGGATCATTACGTGCGCGATTCAAATCCTGGGCACGCCCGTCACTGACATCGCTTTCGAGTGAGGAAATAACGTTAACATTAGCCTTTAGCTTCACCAGTACTCGTCTCGGAATCTTTCAAAATAGAAAAATGACATTAAACTACACTGTAACCATCCATTACAGACTATATTATTAGCAATTAGTTGTTATAGACAATTATATTCTAGTATCACATAGGGGAATTACCCGAGATACGGAAGAAGGCTCAGGAGCACTCTGTTCAGGAGGTGCAGGCTTGGCGGCAGCCATAGGCTCCTCAGACTTCACAGCAGCCTTAGTCACGCCCCCTGTCATACGGGCCACTGGCTTGGGCGTGGCCACAGTCGATTTAACCGTGACATTGCTCTCCGCCGGGCCTGACTTGGGTTCAGTGGGAGACAACTTGGATGTTTCATTCGAAGAGGAATCCAGAGACTCTCTACTAGAGGCCATGCTGGAAGGAGCTGAATGTAGCATCAATCAATAAGAGAGTTGTAAGTAGTATCAATCATTAAGAGAGTTGTAAGTAGTATCAATCAATAAGAAAGTTGTAAGTAGTATCAATCAATAAGAGAGTTGTAAGTAGTATCAATCATTAAGAGAGTTGTAGTATCAAACAAAAAGAGAGTTGTAAGTAGTATCAATCAATAAGAGAGTTGTAGTATCAAACAAAAAGAGAGTTGTAAGTAGTATCAATCATTAAGAGAGTTGTAGTATCAAACAAAAAGAGAGTTGTAAGTAGTATCAATCAATAAGAGAGTTGTAAATAGCGTCAATCAATAAGAGAGTTGTAAGTAGTATCAATCAATAAGAGAGTTGTAAATAGCGTCAATCAATAAGAGAGTTGTAAGTAGTATCAATCAATAAGAGAGTTGTAAATAGCGTCAATCAATAAGAGAGTTGTAAGTAGTATCAATCAATAAGAGAGTTGTAAATAGCGTCAATCAATAAGAGAGTTGTAAGTAGTATCAATCAATAAGAGAGTTGTAAGTAGTATCAATCAATAAGAGAGTTGTAAGTAGTATCAATCAATAAGAGAGTTGTAAATAGGGTCAATCAATAAGAGAGTTGTAAGTAGTATCAATCAATAAGAGAGTTGTAAGTAGTATCAATCAATAAGAGAGTTGTAGCATCAAACAAAAAGAGAGAGAGAGAGAGAGTTAATGATTGCTTCTACAACTGATGATGATGAAATGAGATGCCTCCAAGAACATATGAAGAACATATGAAGAACATATGAAGAACTGTAAGTTCTGTAGCAGGAAATGGATTATACGCTACATCAAAATGGCAATGTAGGACAGTATCATGCCTAATTGGCTGTGCTCCGACATATTAGTCAACTCTTGATATTGGCTATAAATATTAATTCTACACTTGACTGAATTGGCTTTACACATTATTCTATACTATTAGCTCTAGACAGACTATTAGCTCTACATACTATTCTGCCCTGGTTTATTGATTTTACACATTCTATACTGTATATTACCTCACACTCAACATACAAAGAAAAATATCACATAATGAAACATAATGCATAAAAGAATTTACCAACAGATCCAACAACTGAACATGAAATTATAAATGAAAAACACTAAAAATATTTTCAAGCTCAGAAGCGGAACACTGCACAGTGTTAGAATATTAAATAATAATAATTATTATTAATAATTATTTCTTGAATCATATTTATCAAACGTCGGGTTATTTACACCCGGGGTATATTAAATAAATAAATTATGAATAATAATAATGATAGTAATCACTTAATTAGTGATTGCGTTAGGTAGCGGCATGGAGGTCTAAATGGTTGTTCCTGAAGTCCTTGGATCAATTCTCGATAGAGCTGATCAAAGAGTAAAATCTTGGACATTCATAGGACCGGTAGTGTGTATAATAGACTGAACAGCGTAATGACTAAATATATGATATTAAAAGTGGCAAATATCAGCACGGTTGATCATTTCACTATAATGTGTTTAACTTTTAACTTTAGCCAGCATACGCTCCCGTGACTCTCAAATGAATGATCAATAATTTGAATGAATAATTGAAACACAGCAGAAAACAGTCAAGTAACCAACATAAATGCAGTTAATTACTTAACAATAAGTTAACTTTACCAGTTAACTACAACTTAGTAGCGGGTCTAATAACAAGCTTAGCTAAGAAGTTTCTTACTAAATTAGTTAAACCACTTACGATTAGATACTCATATTTACTATCGTTAAATAGCAATTAACTCGAGCAGTTTCTATCAAGCTGAAGAAGTAACAGAAAACTACTTAGGACGCTATATTATTCTCAAACCATGTGTTATACTGCGAGTTTAGTAAAGACATAGCCAAAATGAAGATAAAGATCACTTTGTTGGTAACTCGCCACTGAGTATGGTAATATGGCATTATAACTAGGACCTGCCATTTGACAAGGAAAACAAGGAAAAGAGAGAGATCAGCGTAGTTAAGCCATTCAGTTTCACAATAAGTAGACTATACATGTGTTTAAGAGACGGCAGCCTAACGGCTAAGTGTGCATAAAATGGTCCGATCTTAACCTAAGTTTCATTTCTCGAAAGCGATATCAGTGACGGGCGAGCCCAGGATTTGAAGCCACTACATCAAACTAGATATGTGACCGGACCTGATACTGGACAGGCTTTCAACTATGATAAATATTCAATAACCAATAAACCTATAATAATCAAAAGATATTAACTCTAGAATCTCTAACAAGCAGCATTATAATATAAAATTTATTTAAAATTATCAATGAATAATTATATTTAATACTAATGACTAATATCTTGAAGTTAAGTACTTACAATACTAGTGTTACTATACTACTGCAGCTTGGCACTACTAATACTAAATACTTATTCCGAAATTTAAAAAATTCATATTGTTATTTAAGCAGTCTGTTACTTATTTTTTAAATAAGTAGTTAAATACAAATATTGTTGAAGAGGTGAAATACATGTCACAACACTGTCTATTTCTAATATTCGAGTATAAGAGTAACTAAAAAAGCATATTGGAACTAAACCAACTAGCTTTCAATGAAGTTAAGCAAATCAAATTAATTATTACCTGGTAGTCGAGATATATAACCTGCTGTGAAAAATAGTAAACGATTGCATTCACATGCATAAATACATACATTCATACATTCACATACAAAACATGAAGCAACATGAGCAATATAAGATAGCATTTCTTTCAAAACTTGAAGTAGCAATCCAAAAAATAAACAAACTACTTATAATTAGAATTGTACACCAATTAAACAGTAAATTACTTATTTTCTAAATAAGTAATATTTTAATGGTTTGAAATCAAGTTTAGAAAAATCTCGCGTGAAAGTTAACTTATTATGTAAATAAAATTACTATGTAGTCATTCGTAGTGACTCTAATGGTCAGGATAGAGCTTCATTATATACCATAAGAACCGAATGTAAGGGGAACTTTTTGTGACAGTAGAGTGACACACATATGCTCACTATAAAGCGATCAATTTGGACTGTGAATGGCAGACCAAGATCTCTAGTTTGAGAAACACAAACTGAAAGAAACTAACAAAAACCTTAATATATTGCCAACAAATAACTAAAATAAATATATTACTAACAAATAACTAAAATAAATATATTACTAACAAATAACTAAAATAAATATATTACTAACAAATAACTAAAATAAATATATTACTAACAAATAACTAAAATAAATATATTACTAACAAATAACTAAAATAAATATATTACTAACAAATAACTAAAATAAATATATTACTAACAAATAACTAAAATAAATATATTACTAACAAATAACTAAAATAAATATATTACTAACAAATAACTAAAATAAATATATTGCTAACAAATAACTAAAATAAATATATTACTAACAAATAACTAAAATAAATATATTACTAACAAATAACTAAAATAAATATATTACTAACAAATAACTAAAATAAATATATTGCTAACAAATAACTAAAATAAATATATTGCTAACAAATAACTAAAATAAATATATTGCTAACAAATAACTAAAATAAATATATTACTAACAAATAACTAAAATAAATATATTACTAACAAACAATTAAAATAAAGATTTTCCAGATTGTCAGACTTAAACTACTCACGCTGGAAAGCTTTTAAAAATAGGATAAAAATTCACTCATCTCACAATACAAACGGCTAACTTAAGCACTCGACATTCAGTAATTTCAGACCGAGAAAAAAATACTGAAAATGAGAATGTACAATACTATAAATATTTAAAAAATTTCAGATAAAGTAAAGAATCACTTTTCTAAAAATTTCTATTTAAGAGACAGACCAAAGGAAGACAGCGTGATTGTCCCATTAAGGAGAAAATCATTTATTGAATAAGTTTATTATATCTTTTACTATCAGGTAAAACATTCGAAACGTGGAGATTTTCTAAAGTGTACTTAAATTTTATGCTTGCTGTCAAGTTCTATAAAATACATCTCTTAGTAGTCAATTAAAGTTTAAACATTTCTTCTTTTTAGTACAATAAAATATAAAAAATTTCAGAAACTATCGTGTAATTTAAAGATTTTAAACAACATGCCTATTAAAGATGCAAGTAAGCAGATGCAGTCAAAACAAATGCAATAAAATATATATATAGTTACTGCTAGAACTCATAAATATAGAATAAATATAAAATAAAGATATAATTTAAAAAAGAAAAAAAATTATTTTTTATATTTATTTCTCTTTTATTTCTTAGAAATAAAAGAGAAATAAATAAATATTAACTAATGTTCATCAGAGTGTTACTGCAAGATATAGGTTAAGTATTGAATACTAAAAGAAACCCCCTTAAAATGGGTCCATTGCAGTCTCCTTCTAACTTTGGCAATTTTAAGTACAAAATTCTACTAAAACTGAGAAATTTAGAATTAAACTTTAGACTTATGAGGGACTGAATTTCCATTATATGAAGGAAAAGGCCAATACCAGTGACAAGAAATCTAACAATTTCCATTTTTATGAGAAAACGATACTGGAATATAAATGTAATATTTCTAATGATTAAATAGTATAGTAATATAAAAGGTATTGGAATAAATTGCTTTGGAGCAGGCAGATGATGCTGTTAGCGAAAAAATTGTTAGATTTATATTTTAAGGGGGACAACAACTAAATTTTACTCTAACTGCCAAAAACTGCAAAAGCTCACTATTACTTTTATTTGTAAACATCCCAAATTACACTTGGGCTGAGCCTCCTAGCTACCTTCATAATTTTTGAAGTAATCTTAAGATATCTTGAACTTCAGAGTAACATAATGATAGAGTACCAATACAAATCTAAAGGAGAGCGACTGAAAGCATGACATAACATCATAACACACTGCAGAGCAGAATACTAACGTAAGAAATTAATGCATAAAAATTAAAAAAATTTATCCTCTAACAATAAAACTAAGATCTCCGATAAAAGGTTCACTAAGATTAATACACATCACATATCATAACAATAAAGGAAGTAGACAAATAATCTAAGAGAACTCCAAAAAGGAGAAAACTACGAAATTTATTGAAATAAACACAATCATCCTCTTTAACTTTTTTTTTATAAAACTAACGTTTGCCAGCAGATGGCGGCTTGAGACCAGTAGCAGCTTTCTTCTTTCCTACATCATCGGTGCTGGGGGTTCTGGGAATGGTTGACGAGGCTGCAGGCTTAGGGGAAGCCTCGACTCCCTCGCCCTGGTTCAGGCTCTCATCTCCCCCCTCATCCAGCGAAGTCAACTGAAGCAAGAAAATATAAACAACATTTCAACACACATGGCTCAATTTAACATAGTAGACGTTGTACAATTGCATTTCACAGAACAATACATCTTTCGCTCTTCGACTTTGCTGTGGTTTCATGGTATTCGATGTTATCATAGACGATGGTAGAACTCTAATTGTGGTTGTTGTTATAGATTTTACTTCGTGTGAAGCAAAAATATTAAAAATGACTTTAAATATAAATATACTAATGATGTTGCTAACTTTCACTTAATGAAATTTAGTGTCAAATCATTGTCTAAGAAATGGCAATAAAATCAGCAAAAACATTGAATTGGATATTAAAATCTTTTTTAAACTAGTGACTAGTACGATGATGAAACTTTATAGAACAGCTAAGTTCAACACCAAGTAGAACTCTCAAGTTCCAATCAAAAAGTTAAAAATAAAACTTATTTAAGCTTTTCGAGTGTATTTACTACCCAATTTTTAAAGCTGCATATATTAACATTACAAACTTAACATTTACTACCTTAACATGCAGCCAATAACCTTAAGAAACTAATATTATTCTGCTCAAGTAATTTTGCAAAATCCAACAAAATATAATTAGTAGTGCAATAATGAAACCTTCCATCTCTGGAACTGTCAAACAAACCTACAAGTTAATATAGATAGGCATGTTTGGTAAATGACGATAAAACAAGCTAAGGTTAACGTCAGTTTCCTCACTCGAAAGCGATGTCAGTGATGGGCGAGCCCAGGATTTGAACCCCGCACCTACTGATCCGCGGTCGAGTATCTAACCGACTTCGCCACTGGCTCCAGCCAGTGAACAACAACAGCATAATGTAATTTACACAGCAATACAAATTATGTTTAAAAAGTTACAACATATAAGGTACATTGTAATTTAAAGATTTAATTTAAGAGAGCATAGAAAATCTGTACTTACAGAGCATAGTAAATTTTAACTTTTAATTTTAATTTTTTTATTTTTTAAGTGCCGAGCAACTAACACAAGACATATAATATATACCAAACACATTGATCATGAAACACCAATGGAAAGTCAGGTAGAGGAGATATGTGATATACAAGAGAAAATTATGTAATAAAAAAACACATGCATTATATCAGATAAGAAGAAAAACACTTACAGCTGATGTATCGGCAACATTTGAATCAGCATCATCTAGAAAATTAATCTAGAGAAAACCAATAAGCCAGTAAAGAGTTTTATTCTACACAACAGAGACAAAAACACAACTATAATATATACAAAGACAACATGAAAAATTAAAAAGCAGAATTGTGACATACATAATTGAATGTGAAGAGGAAATAAAGCAACTAATATAGAACTAGTATAGTACTATTTAGACGATAGAATTGCGACGTACATAATTGAATGTGAAGAGGAAATAAAGCAACTAATATAGAACTAGTATAGTACTATTTAGACGATAGGTTTGTGACGTACATAATTGAATGTGAAGAGGAAATAAAGCAACTAATATAGAATTAGTATAGTACTATTTAGATGATAGAATTGATATACAATAGTATAATGAAAGCACTAGACACTACAAGCCCACTGCTGATTCAAAGCAAAACGTATAGAACACATTTAAAACATAGAAAAAATTTTTACACGTAAAAAACAGTTTAAAAAGACATAAAAACACGTAGAAAACATTAACACAAAGAATTAGTGCTTTACATTGATTAGTCAATTATATTATTGTACAACTGCAGTTAAACTTCATTTATAAACAACAAACCCAATACAGAAAATTAGTGCGTTTGCTGAAACTCATGTATCTTTAGTGAAAGTGAAATATGAAAAAAAATATTACACAAGACCTATACTATATATACAATATAACATTCATTTATTTCAATGCTACCTGACATAAAGTAGAAATCTTACACAGTTAGAAAGGATGTAGACAAACATTTCAAATACTAAAGGACGTTTTCTGGTATTCTCTTAAAAAAATTTACACTTAACTTTGCTAAGTACTACCAATTAAATAGTAATTTAATTATAATATTATTTTAATAGCAATATAATAATATTATAGAATAATAATATTGTAATATTAAATAAATGCAAAAGTGTAAATCAAAGAGCAGATAAGGCTTTATAGTCCGATTTAAACTTGTATTCCATAATAATAATTTAAACTTATCAATAGAATGGCCCCCGTATAGCTCAGACTTCAGATAATCAAAAGTTGAAATCACAACAGATCAGATTCTACACAGAGGCCGAAGTCGAGAATCTTAATAACGGTCAATTATAATTAATTATTGGATCTATCCTTAGAGAATCGTTTAAATATTTTCTAATAGCACACGAAAATTAATCCCAACTGATAGAATAACTAACATTAGGTATTTATTTAGCACAGTAATCAGTACTTTCTTACACGTTCTTTACTAACATAGCACAGACAGATTTAGCAACTAAATTGGAAATCATATTCTACATCTACAGAACACAGTAATTTTAAGAATGATGCAGCATGCAGTGCCTTATTAAATAAATCCAAAATTAGCTTTAAAAACTAATATTTTCTGCAAAAATACTAAATGCTCTATCTTATAAATTTTTTAGTTTTACAAACTGGGTAACAATACTACAAAATCTTAAAAAAGATTGATGTTTTTAAGGATGTATCAATTAGGACAAATAAAGATGAATAAAAATAAGAATTAAGTGTAAGAGCTTGATGATTAAACTGCAAGGATGATTTGATAAGCAATAGTGCTCAAAAAGAAGAATAAAGGGGAAAGTATCCGAAAAGTCCAAGATAATAGACTACTGGACAATCTAATGAGATGAGTTCTGTGCCTAAGGAGCAATATTTCTACCATTAGCCTACTATTACGCAGAACATTGAGATAGATTCTCATAAAAAAATAATTTATAAAAAAATTAAAAGTTTCTATTTTTCACATGTATAAAATAATATGACAGTACTTATTCAGAAAAAAGCAGATAATGAATTAAATAAAAAATTAGTTTTGTTCATTTTCAAAAGTGTGGATAATTATATAATGATGAACAAGCACAATCAAACCAAACTAGAAATCTAACATGAAAGCAAAGATCTAGTTCTAACCACCATCACACACTGCTTACCTGAGACTGCCTCACAAATATTCCATGATTTTCCTCACATGAAAAATATTTTTTCCCTTGAACAGTTCCATTGTTTTTTCCTTTAGGTTCATCAAGAGCAACTCCAATCCATTTGCCTGTTAAAGAAATACCAATTAAATTAATCGATCGATCAAAGTTAGTTAGGTTGTATATGCTCAACTAAACAATTTATCTAAATGATACAAGTAGATGAGTTCATTTTTAAATTAAATGCACAAAGCAAGATAGAGGTACATATCAAACATACTTTAAGCAAAATACAAAACTAACTAACATTATAATCATTGCAAAAATATATTAACAAAGTAATTGCTTGAAATGTCCACCACGAATCTGAATGTATGACTGCAGCCTTTGAAGAAATGAGACTATTGCCATATTGATTGATGATTGGGGTAGCTTGTTCCAGATAATCTCTAGCGCTTCTTTTAACTGATTAATATCTGCAGGTTTCGGGTTCAGACAATTCTATTTTCTCATCATTTCTCCTCAAAAATGATAATCTAACGGTTCAAATCTGGAGAATTAGGAGGCCACACATCCTTGATGAAGTCACACCTTAATGTGAGATACATGCATGTAGCAGTTGTTACATGGACATATAATCTACTTGTATTCCTACACTGGAAATTTCTTACTTGACGCTACTCATGTTTCAAAATCTACGACATTCCTGTTTTTAAAGACATCCGAACAAAATATTTCTGTATTCGTGATAACTGGCTGGAGGTCAAGTCTTGTTAATTAAATTACAATAGCATCGGTCAGCTGGTTATGTCTTCCTTTTAATAACAATATGGCGTATCGGTAAAAAAATAATAATAATAATAAAGGTTTAACATCCATTTCCTCATCCAGGGATGATGTCAGGGACATCAAAAGACACGGTGTATATGTATATATATATATATTATTTAACGAAGTCACATTATTTATAAACATATTACGAGTATTTTAAGCACTTCTTTTCTTCAGGCATAAAACTATGTAAACATTAGTATTAAACACAAATTATAGCAAAAATTTACATGTTTATACTATATTTGAAAATCTATTTACAAACCAGTTGAAAATAAAGTGGTTCCAACGTAAGCAACAGTTCCGAAGATTCCTTTACCAGTTACTTCAACTCGAGCCCCAAGTTTAACTGGCTTGCCCTCTGCCATTGGAATTTTCTTATCTTTTTTGTTTTGCAATATCGATTACTCGAGATTTATAGCCTAAAAATAGCACACGCCTTTAGAATATTATGTCAGTATACAAAATTAATTATATTACAGTAGATATTTCACAATATTATTACATACATCAATTATTTATGCGTAATAGGAAAAATATTAGTATTTCAAACAGACTTTAGGCTTACCTCGTTGAAGGCTAAGGCCTGGTTTAATGCTAAAGCTTAATTTAAGGCTAAGGCTTGGTTTATGGCTAAGGCCTAGTTTAAGGCTAAGACCTAGTTCGGGCTAAGGCCTAGTTTAAGAACAGTTTTCTGACTCACATGTCAGTGATGGGACAAGCTTTGGATTACAAATATCAGCTGTCAGACATGTCTAATCAATCAGACTACTTACCGGTTACTGAAATTTAATACTTATAATACTAAAATAATTAAAATAATTAATTAGGTCGTTACTTAAGCGAAAAAGAGAATTAAGACACTATCTGCCCACATTCTGAGATTTACATGTAATGTCTCTCTCAAATGACTTAAGTTAACAAATACGCAGGAACAAACCAATCAGCTAATGCAGAATTTTCTTAACGTTCATAAAATCCGCTATGATTCTATTTCAACAGATGTTAGATGAACTATAGGCCTACTTCATCTATCGCTAAAGCACAGAAATCAATCTATTTTTTAACACCCTTTAAAAGATCTCAAATAGCTACTATAGGCCTACTTCATCTATCGCTAAAGCACAGAAATCAATCTATTTTTTAACACCCTTTAAAAGATCTCAAATGCTACTGTGCTGAATGATTTCTCGCGAAATCATTCAGCACAGTAGCAATACAACAATTTGTTAAAATTTTAGGTAATGAAGATTCAAAATAAACATAAAAGTATAAACTTTATTTATATTATTATTTCGTATTGTATAATATTTACATTAAATGATAAACAGGAAGCACATAAATAATACAAATACTGCATTTACTCTTTAAAGCGATCTCTTAAGTTCAACATGATTTTAAATTCTGAAATTCTGCATAACAATATTCCCGATAACCTACAATGGTTTAGGTAGACAAGAAGAACTTCAAAATAAAGAACTTAACGATGTTCAACGGATTTTCTTTTTAACTCTCTGCCGTTTTGGTCCGTTAAATTAAACTCAATTAAA
This sequence comes from Enchytraeus crypticus, assembly GCA_905160935.1. Classification (NCBI taxonomy): domain Eukaryota; kingdom Metazoa; phylum Annelida; class Clitellata; order Enchytraeida; family Enchytraeidae; genus Enchytraeus; species Enchytraeus crypticus. The sequence continues at coordinate 1,069,811 of CAJHZI010000546.1, forward strand.
ATTGCTTCAACAGAATTTAGACAACCAGGTCTCTGTTCATTTGTCAAAACAAATTAGTTTACTTAAAATTAACATGCAAGTACTCAGGGGTGGATCCAGGAATTTGTTAAGGGGGACCGAATTTTTTTGAGAATGTACACATTTTTTGCTTACGCCCCGTCTTCTTCGGGACATGTGACGCAATCGTAAAAATGCTGTGGGGGGGTTCAAAATGTTTGCCCAACCGCGCACGGCTAGTATATAGTATATCTTGCCCCCTCCCCCCCCCCCACTCATACCCGTACTAAAATGAGAGAAAACCAAAAATCCTACATTTGTTTTGGAAAATGTAGGTTTTTTTTTTCACATCTGAAGAAACTCAGCGGATCTGGGCGAATTGCAAGCTGTTTGCACCACTATTTCTCACTTGCACCCTTTTTTCATCTTATACGGTGGTTAAGCCGAAAATTGAGAGCCAGTGAAACTGTCAACATTTTTCGGGCCCCTTCCATTTACAGGGTTCCTAGTATACAAAATAAGGGCCCCTAGTCCATATTTAAAAAAATTTGATCTAGTGGAATTGATTTCCCTTTCGTACCCCCCCCCCCAACCACTACCCTTACAAACATACTGACACATAGATATTTCCATAGATAAAATGAAAATATAGTTTACAATTTTTATCACCGGGCCTAAGGGGGGGCGGGCCCCCTGCCCCCCCCCCGGGATTCGCCACTGCAAGTACTCTTAAGGTAATTTTGCTGTTGTATATGTATACTGGTATGAAATCATAAGCAATTAGATCGCAAATAGTAAAATCCGTGTGTTAATTAAATCAAAATAAATAAACATTTAAACTAAATCAAAAAATTTGATTTTATTATATATAGGCCCTCCCTGTATGTAGATATCTACATATCCTAAAAACCTAATGCAGTTGAATGTACAGACTACAGAACAATAGGGCCTAAGCTTAATGTAAATGCGTCTAAAATCTTGTTTAAAATGTTACATAATCGTATCAGTCAAAATCAGATGTACTACTGAGTAATTAACTCGCGTTGTGATTTTGGAATAGGATATGGTACTAAAGAAGCAATAGGAGTTATGAGAATTGCATGTGAAAGTAGCTTGGAACATGGAGAGATAGAAGATTGATTTAAAATTTGTTCATGAATCTGAAAGCATAGTCAAAATCCAGTAAGAAAGAGAAAGAGAGAGAGAGAGAGAGAAAGAGAAAAAAAAGACCTATTTACATGAATATTATTTCAACAGCAGGAATCTTTCTAGCCCGCGACCCAGAGATAACTTCACTTCGGAATCGAGAGCCCTCGTTAAAATTTAATATCATTGGTTTAGCAGCTCTACACACTGCTCTATTTTGGTATTAATAGTTTTAATACGTGGAGTGTATAGGCCTACATGTATATAAAGAAGCACAGAGAGTAGAGAGAAGAACGAAAGAGAGAGAGAGAGAGAAAGAGAGAGAGAGAGAGAGATAGCGATAGCGAGAGATAGAGAATGAAAGAGAAAGATAGAGAGAGAGAGAGAGAGAGAAAGAGACAGAAATTAAGAGAAATGCAGATGAATGCATGCTTGTAATGCAAGAGAAAGAAGTGGTAACATATAAAGTACACGCGTCACGCACTGGCAGATGCTCGCATGTCTATGACGAAGAGATGATAATAGCGAAGGATGAAGTATTGAGTGAAGATTCAAAGTGGAATAGAGGAGGAGGACTAGTATACAGAGTAAGTTGAGCAAGGATACCATATGGGCTGGACGCCTACAACATACACTGTACGGACAGACACTGTACACTGTACTGTGTAGGGACGCCTACAACCGCTTTATATTTTTCCAAGCAATTCAACTTTGCAATTTCTATTGTAGGCCTACTGATTTTCTTCTTAAATTGTTGTCATATCAAAACTTCATGACAAATAAAAATGAGATCCAAAATTAATTTTAAAAGTGTGCAACTAAGATCCAAACCAACGTCAAGAAGTGCATTCAGCTATTTAGCGCCGATCATTATGAATCATTGTCGGAAATATTATGAGCAGAGGCTTATATATTATATATATATATATATATATATATATATATAGATATATATATATATATATATATATATATATACACAGTGAATAATATATACATGTTATATATATAGATACAGCGATATATATAGAATATATATATATATATATATATATATATATGATATATATATATATATATATATATATGTGTGCGTGTATATGTATATATATATATATATATATATATATATATATATATACAGGGTGAGTAAAATAAAATAACATCTGCAAAAAGTTTGAATATCTCAGGCTATTGTTAATATTTGTAAATTAAACTTTTACCAATTAATAAGGGACTAATTTCTCGTGGGGTGGCCAATTTTCATCCATTTTGGTGCTTAGATTGTCCAGTTATGCAAGTTTCAGCAGAGCAACCCCCCATTTTTACCTTAAAATGGTGTTTGTACAACGGTAAGGGCAGATTGCACTTCATTGACAAGAAGGTAAGGTTGAACTCTCAGTATTACGTCAGTACTTTGCTTCCGGAGCTGTTTGGTGATTGCCATGCTCTTCTACCAAATGGTTTCATCTTTCAGCAGAATGGTGCTCCGGCTGATGCATCTCGTCATGCACAGGAAAGGATCAGCGAGAGAAACCCGGATTACA
>CAJHZI010000546.1:1077500-1090000 GCA_905160935.1 Enchytraeus crypticus
TACGTATTGATCTTGTATGTTAATATTGCTGTATTAATTTGTTTAAACTTTTTTATTATTTCGAAATAGATCAATTGAAGAGGGCATTCATTCACTGGCTGGAGCCAGTGGCGATGTGGGTAAGATACTCGATCTCGGATCAGTATGTGCGGGGTTCAAATCCTGGGCTTTCTCGTCACTGACATCGCTTTCGAGTGAGGAAGCTGATGTTAACATTAGGTTTTTTAGCTTTATTTCATAAGAGCTTACTAGATCAGATTCCATCAATCGCTACGATTTGATGCACGTAGGCCTAACTAATTTATTTGTTTAATTATTTGGAGCGCATAACTTAAAGACGAAAAACTTCATTTGATTAGCTGGCTTCAAAATCATTTTTGCCTGCATTCTGGTTTTACCAGGAAAGCTAATCCGTTGGTTTTTTGTTAATAAATAAAAATAAATATTGCAAACAACTTTTAAAACTACAGAGAACATTAAATTATTTATTTTATAATTTAACTAGACTGGCTTTAGATCTGCTGATGTCGCAGGTTTGATTTTCGTTGAAGCCATTCTTCATGAGTGTAATTGCATTAAACTTGTCTCTTTCAGTTAAAGTGCAATAAGTTAATTGTAATATCCGCGAGTGGGACCCTGGGTGGAACAAGGGAGAGAGGAGCTTGAGGGTGGAATAAGGGAGAGAGGAGCTTTGGGGGTGGAACAAGGGATAAGGTTTTAGGCGGAGCAGAGGTGGCAGTTAGTGAAGGATGAATAATGGAAACAATGCTGCTACATGGATTCTATGTATCCCCATGAGAACGTGAGGTGGACATTACGGACACAGAGACCCTGACCGGAAGATAACGAGATTCGGTCATTTGCTTTTCACTCCAACAAAATTCTTTTTATTGAGATTACTAACCTCATAAAAGAGACAATCTTTTATTATTGCGATATTTTTATTTACAGCGATATTAAATAATATAACTTTTAATTTATGCGCATTACCAGAAGTTAAATATCTCTCTAAATTGTCCGGGTAAGTGGCAGATTCAGTGCACGTAAATGTCACATATTACTACTAGAGACCTGCTTTGACCAAGTCATCCAAACACAAAAGCTAAAGCTTTTCAAATTATACAGGCACTGAAGCTTTTACCTGGGAAAATACGACACTTAGAATGATTTCCAAAAAACGTTCTTAAATTGCTGCTTTGTCGTCCGTTAAGATATATAGATTCCACGAATGTTCTATTTTATATTGGCCTCATAATGACCGATACATCTCAGACAAATATTAATTGTGTAACTTCCTATGCATGTAGAAAACGGCAAATTCTCTTGCAAAGTTATCAAGAAGATGTATTAAAATGTATAAACTCGCGCCTTCCACTTTCACTTAAATTATAAAAATAATAATACATTTTTAGCATGCATGTACAATTGTACATGCATGCTAAACATTAAAGCTTAAGATAAAAATATTCACAATCATACGAATATATCCACAAATATTCACAAATATTCACAATCATAGGAATATATTCACAAATATTCACAATTATTCACAATCATACGAATATATTCACAAATATTCACAAATATTCACAATCATAGGAATATATTCACAAATATTCACAAATATTCACAATCATACGAATATATTCTCAAATATTCACAAATATTCACAATCATACGAATATATTCACAAATATTCACAAATATTCACAATCATACGAATATATTCACAAATATTCACAAATATTCACAATCATACGAATATATTCTCAAATATTCACAATCTGATCGAGATTTAAAACAGTACAAATTTGTTGTTTGAGAAATGACGACGAAATAAATTCAGCAGACTTACACCCAGTTGCCTACGTCCTTCGTATACCTTTAAATGGTTTATTTGCAAATGCATGCAATTTTGGACTAAGCCAATGGCTTGTTAGTATTTTTTCGGACCAGTAGTTGGAGGGTTCAAATCCAATGCTCTCCCCGTCACTGATATGCTATTCGAACAGGAAACTGACGTTAAACTTGGCTTTAGCTTTGGCTTTGGCTTTAATTTTCCTGAAGTCAGTTTCGCAGAATTGGCAACCTAGAAGAATTTAGTTTCTAACCGTTATTTCGGTGGAGTACTGTATTGAATGGGATGATTTAAATAATTAGTTTTGTAGGAATGTCTCAATAGCGTAGGGGTAACGTCATGAACTTTTAAATGACAGATCCTGTGGTGAATTGAACCCTCGTGGGTTCGAATCCCAGCCGCGCTGATCTGAGAGTAAAATCTCGGACATTCATAGGACTGGCTATACGGAAAATGATCTATATTGCCTGACGGTTTAAACGTGTGGTATTAAAAGTGATAGACGCAGTTGATCATTTCACTATAATGCGTGTTTACTTTTTAGGTCGCTGGATTTTCATTGATATTAACTTCAACTCTTCCGTGACGTCGTAAACTCGACTCCCAAATGCTCATGAAGCAATGGGTGTAACGTTGTACAAAAAAAGCTGCAGAAATCCCTCAGGATTATCTTTCCAAAATTTCGCAATTGAGTAAAATAATTGAAGCAAGTATTGTCCATTTCGCTGAAGAATTAACAGATGTGCATGAAAGTTTGGACGCTCTACGGGAAACTAAGCAAGAACTGATGACTGTATGTATCAAAGACCAACATCAGAAGTCATATTACGCTAAACTCTTGGCTATATGAAATTATGAACTTATGTATATTTTGTTTATGTCTTAATTTGATCTGTCGGACTGATAGAGTATTTTAAGGACTGATCATCTGAGATTAAAATGTCGGGGGGGGGGGGGGATGAAAAATATGCACACTGAAATTACCAGTTTATTGGAGAAGTGTTTAGGAGAGATAAATAGAGAGAGAGAGAGAGAGAGAGAGAGGAAATGGTGGAAGCCTATTAGAGTGATTTTCGGTCTCATCACAGTGCGCTAATAAACATAAGTATATTTATATTCTTCTGCTGTTGAACAATCTCGTCACAATTTTATTCTAAAGCGACTTTCTTGCATCTGATCCAGATTCTGTTCAAATTCGTGATCAGATTCGACTTTTAAAATCTAAATCATGCGTAAATACAGCTTATATTTTTTACTTAGAAATGTATAAGCCATTTTGAAACGTGAAAATAAATTCCAATGGTAACTGAAAAACCTATTTTTCAATTTGAAAAACTTAAATTTTCCGGCGACCATTGGAATTAGTCTTCGCGTTTCAATTTTAAGTCTATCCAAAATAAGCAAAGTTGAATTTTTAACCCCATTACAGAGTTGTTGTAAAAATGTTCCTTGAAGAAAGTTTGGATGAGTTGTAGTCCACGGATCTTTCTGAGACACTTGTAATGAGACGCTGGAGAGAGATTAACTCTAGCGGAAGTGTGGAGAGAAAAGGAATAGACACTTTGAGAATAAAGTGAAAGGAGTAATGCTGAACCACTCGTGCTATAAATTTAAACGCGCCGCATTCAGGCTTCTTCATCAGCAAATTCTAAGGGAACAATAGGGCAATTCAGGGATAATTACATTTCCCACAGGTGCTGTTGCTTGTCTGAGAGAGAAAGAATTGTGATAATTTGTGTAGTGGTTTGGAAGAACTTCGCATAAATTATTTTCTTTTAACACGAGGACATGTTCCATTTTATGAGGTCGAAAAGGAGAGGTCTAGATAGAAAATGGAACCTTAAGTTCGGCTGTCCTTCGGCCTAACATTACCAACTATAGGCCGACATAACTGGGTTTTGTGCGCCTCTCAGGAAGAGAAAAACGTATCGAAACGCATTTTCGGACTCACGACCTCTTGTTCAAATGACGAGCGTTCTACCACTGCGCAAAGAGGTGTTCTAGGAACGTCGTGTAAATGTGAGCATAAATACACTCACAAGAATTAACATTTTTAAAACTATGCAGGGCATCTCTTTGTAATTTAAGCTTTTATAAATTAATAGCTGCAAAATTAATATTTCCATACTCTCCCTCTTTTTTGTTTACTTCAATAAAAAGTCCAAATAGGTTATCTTGAATATTTTTTCTAAATGAGGATAAATGTCTTTATGGCATATTGCGACATTTGATGATACCGGCCGCAATAAAACATTAAATGTAATTCTCAGTTCATCTCAACACGTCTACTTTTCATCTGATTTGTTTTCGTGTAGTATTTAATAATTATACAATTTTCCTGAGAAGAAGAAATTTGAAACTGATTAGCTTTTTACGATGATTGTAATTAATAAATTATTAATGCTTCAACAACCCGTTCTTCATTCAAAAGTGATGTAAATGACGCCATGTGTGGAAAGGGCAAATAAGGTAAGGCAAGGTAAGGCTAATGTTAACGTTTGTTTCCTCACTCGAAAGCGATGTCAGGCAACTTGAAATCACCAGTACACTCTTTCGCCCCTTAGAACAAATAGGAAGGAAAACTATTTAGAACAAATATATAGGAATACTACTTGGATCAAACAGATAGGAGAACTACTTGGACTAAATAGATAGGAAAATTACTTCAGACCCAATTAATAAGAAACGTCTTAAATTAAAAGAATAAAAACTACTTAGATCCAACAAATAATAAATCTACTTTTGACATATACAGGCACATAGATACAACATATAGAAAAAAAATTGGACTCAATTGATAGGTAAACTGTTTATATCAAATACATTTCACAACTACTTAGAAGACAAAAAAGTACTTAGACAAAATTAATACAAAAACTACTTTAAATAAATTGATAGAAAGTAATTTTAACACAAAGATTGGAAATTAGTTATACTTATATTAAATTGATTAGAAAGCTATTTAGAGCAAATTGACAGAAAAATCAAACTAGTATGTATCTGTATAATCATCTTTAAGCTTTATATTTCTATTTCTTAACTGAAGACAAGCGATACCAATCACTTTAATTACATAATATTTTGAAACTTTTACAAAAGCTTGTTGCTCGCCGCTCAGGTTTTTTGCCCGGGCATGCATAACATAATGAAAATGGTTGAACCACTTAAGTCACTATCCGAATGCCGGAAATCAAGTCTGAGATGCTTGAGATTATTTGAACTGTGAATTTTATGGAAAGGTCTAGACGGTGTGTCTGATGTCATATCACTCGCTGTTTTATCTCAACGTGTAAAAGCATTGAGAGATAGTATTTAAATAAGATAATAGCTCATAAAATGTTTGCTAGAGAGACTGTAGTTTGTTAAAGTTAAAACTTCTACCAAAGCTACAAAGTCTTACCTACAGAATTTTGTGAACGGATGTGCGGAGGCCCGGAGAGGCAGGAAGGTAGGCAGGTAGGGTAGTTGGGCAGGTAGAAAGGTGGGTATTTCTCTCTCTCTCTATCTCTCTCTCTCTCTCTCTTAGTGCACTGACTACTGGCAGATCCATGGTATATAACGCCTCCACTCTTCTCTGTCTTCCGACTTTCTTCTTCTAACATACCTAATATCGGCCTGCCTCTGCCTCTCTTTCCTTCCATTCAACCTTCTATGACCTTTCTTAATAGACCTTCCCCCTTTAGAATGTGTCCTCTCCAACTCTTTTTCGTATTACTTAATACATTTATCAACTGTCTATCTGTATCAACTCTGTGCAGAACTTCCTCATTGGTAACCCTTTGAGTCCGGCTAATCCTCTCCATTCTTCTCCAAATCCACATTTGGGTATTTATAAAGAAACAAAAGACTGACATAGTCAGACATAGACTGGGCAGACATAGAATGTGCAGACAGATACTTAGTGGGCAGCCAGATAGGATCTGTGTCTGTTTTTTATAGATGTCTTACTATAAACAAGGGTTCTGATTGACTGACCATTGATTGATAGCTTATTTGATTGCTTATTTGATTTACTGTTTAATTGTCAGATTAATTGAGAGTTGCTACTAACTTCATGTAGTTAGATGAATCATTCCTTGTGTTCGCATACCTAAGCGATTCTTTGTATCCACTCAGCCTCCTTATCTTAATGCATCCTTTAGGCTATGACTTTTTCACTCGAGAAATGATAGCGATAGAGAGAAGGAGAGAGAGAAAGAGAGAGAGAGAGAGAGAGAAGAAGGGTGTGAGAAAATGGAACTACTTTAAGTTAAGTACAAGATCCTTAAATTATACTGCAAGGTACCTATATTAGATTCTAAACTTCTTTTGTAAAAAGAGTTTAAAAACATTTATGAATTACTCAGTATAACGTTGTGGCCATCAAAGTTACGAAATATTTTATTTCATTACCTAGTAAAGATATAATAACTGTTTCTGGGCATATTCAACGATTTTATAATATAATTTAAGCGACTTTTATTTTGATATTCAGTACTGATTACAGTGATATCTAAAGAATACCTCTTGAGGTACATGTACATTTTTGTCTTGATATTCCAAAATCTAAAAATTTTATTTATGAGTAAAAGATACCGGTGCCGGTATATAAGTCTCTACACAATTGCGAGCTCTGCTACCTTTCGGAACGTTTCTAAAATATGATATCCTTTCGAATATCATTTCTCGTTGTTAGAAAGTGCCAGTTATTTCATGAGTTGTAGGGACCTGCAGTGAGTCATACACTTCATAGCAAAATGCTATAGCGTCTAAGAGGTACTTGGTATTGAAGACTAATTTTTCCGAAGTTTGGGCTCATTAAAATGCTTTAAATTCTTCCGAATGCTAGCAACAAAATAGCGTGTGTGTAATTTTTGACCGCACTCTGATTAAGGAAAAATTACACTTGACTTGCTAAGTGAGCATCATTTAGATTGCTTGCAATCATTCCAGTTCCTTGCAATCATTCGCCTACCTTACAGCCATTCCAGTTCCTTGTAATTCTGAGCAGTGATTAAAGTGGCCACAGGTCATGTTTGTGAAAGTCGACTCTCAGGAAATCAGAGATTCGGTGTCCATTTAGCTTTAGTGTTTTTAATAAAGCTATGGGCATAATCTTCATGCATATACAATGTATAATTAAATGAAATATTTCACAATTGATTATGTCACTTATTATTACTAGAAGTTTGATTAGTTAACTTACTACATCTTCGACGAGCCTCACACTGTTGCATTCTATTACCACTAAATAAAAATTATAAATTTATGAAGTAGAATGTTGGATTTAAAAGTCCAACCACTCTGGGTAAAGCTAGATTATCATTATATTTGGATAAAGTAAACATGCATTTTAGTGAAATGATCAACTATGTTGATATCTATCACTTTTTAATGCCACATGTTTAAACCATTAGGCAACTTAGACCATTTTCCGTGTAACCTGTCTAGTGAATGTCCGAGATTTCACTCTTAGATCAGCGAGGCTGGGATTCGAACCCACGAGGGTTTAAATCACCTCAGGATCTCTCACTTAAAACTTCATGACGTTACCCCTACGCTATTGTGACATTCTGATGAACCTTTGAATATTTGGATGAACCAAGCAGGTGCAAGAGACTAAGAATTCGTGAGAACAAGACTCCACGGGAACAAGACACCATGAGAACAAGACACAATGAGAACAAGACACCATGAGAACAAGACACAATGAGAACAAGACTCCATGAGAACAAGACTCCATGAGAACAAGACTCCATGAGAACAAGACTCCATGAGAACAAGATATTATGAGAATAAGACACCATGAAAACAAGACTCCATGAGAACAAGACTCCATGAGAACAAGACTCCATGAGAACAAGACACCATGAGAACAAGACATTATAAGAACAATACACCATGAAAACAAGACTCCATGAGAACAAGACTCCGTGAGAACAAGACTCCATGAGAACAAGACGCAATGAGAACAAGACTCTATGAGAACAAGTCCATGAGAACAAGACTTCATGAGAACAAGACTCCATTAGAACAAGACACCATGAGAACAGGACTCCATGAGAACAAGACTACATGAGAACAAGACACAATGAGAACAAGACACCATGAGAACAAGACACCATGAGAATAAGACTCCACGAGAGCCTCCATGCAATTCATTGTTTCAATGATAACTACTGTAGTTAAGATTGACCAGACAGATTTATTTTTCCCTCGGAGGCCTGGGCCAGGCGGGCTAATGGCCTAACACGGGTGAATGCCAAGAGACAACGAGGAGTAGAATAGGGCAGACAATGAATGGAACATGGAGAAGGTTGAGACAAGGAGGAAATAGAGAGAGAGAGAGAGAGAGAGAGAGAGAGATTAAGTAGACACAGAAACTTAAGACAAGTCAGTAGCACTACATTTAGAGGCATGCTAGTTAAGAAACTGCACTGTGTACTTTATGAGAGATAGAGAGGACAAGAGAGAGAGAGAGAGAGAGAGAGAGAGAGAGAAGGCTTATCGAGGGAGAGAAAGAGAGTAAAAGAGAGAATTAGCGACAGACTTAGTAATAGCGTTAATAATAGAGTTTGATAATAGAGTTAATAATAGTACTAATGATTTAATGATTTAGTGAAGATTTAATGGGATTTATGAAGGAGGAAAAAAGTTATGATAATTATCAGATACTTCGTTCTTATAGTGATAGATTTATACAACGAAGAGCCACCGGTGTTGTGTTCGAGAAACTGAAAAATAGACCAACCCTTAACTGCACATGTTAAAAGAGGCGATAAAGCAAAAACTGAGGAAGGCAATGAGAAACCACCTCAGAAGCCATATTGTTTCAAAGCCACAGGCTACATGAGGTACGTTAAGATATAACCTTTGGTGAAGGGATAACCGATGGAGTGCTTTAAATGGAAATAGAAAGCAGACTCTGAGTAAGAAAATGCACCTGAGACCTCCAATTGGCAGAATAATCGAGGAATACAAAACGAAGAGCTAATTGGAAATGATTTAGCTTTGCATTTCATATTATATATTGTATTCACAGTTTATTTTGCTCACACTCTGAGACGTTGTCAAACGAACATCTCCTTTGTTGTTTAAACAAGCATTAACAACGTCTCCTTGACCTGATAGAATATCGCGGATTAAATAATGCAAAACATATAACGCTGAGTTTTTAAGGTCGCCTCTCTTGGCTTGAACTTTGTAAACTTTGTAGTCGGTGACTCAAAAACTGGAAGGAATAATAGTAATTAGAGAATAGTATCCCAGCCTGATTAGTCTGAACTGTCAGGAATGCCTTTCCTTCGTTCCAGTTAAAAAGACTGGAATATTAAATTAGTCGGAGTGCTCGTTATTCGACATGATTGAAGCTATGTGTAGTGAATTCAGCTGATATCCATGGTAAATATAGAAGGACTTAATGCATTTACCTTAAATTTTGAATTGTTAGAGTTAAAATACGAGTAAACGACTTTTGGATTTTATTGTGTAGTAGGAAATTTTTGGTAAACATAATTTTATTTTCCAACAGTAGCAGAAGCCGGCGAACGTGGTTGTTTTCCACACTCTATTGGCATGCAAAATTTAATATATAATGAAACAGCGGTTTCGAGGATATTTAGTAATGGGTCAGCATTTGATTACGAAGTGCAAGAATTTCAAACTACTATGGTAAATTTCAAAATTAATAAGTTAATAATAGTAATAATAGCCTGCACTGTAAATCTCTTAAATGTTCACGCGAAGATTTTCGTTTTTGACGAATTTCAATCCAGTTATTATTTATTTGAAAGTTAATCAACTATCATACTAAATAAAGCTTACTATTCTTATAAAGAGGGATAATAATTAATACAACTATCTAATTTTTGAAAGTGATGTTGCACGTATAGTGATAACAACAATATGATAACAACCATGGTTGCAACTTTATATAAATACAATGTGCACAAATATTTAATGTCTGGTTATGTTGAACTAATCTTTAGCTTTGGCAATGCAAGTAAACTTTTTACTGTTTAACCATTTAGACTCAGCTTGTCGAATGGTTTAACATTGCTTCATTCATCATCATCTTCCTTTGAATCCAAGTTTATCTAGGGTCGGCATTATAAACTTTTGTAACAATATCAGGAGCCTAAGCGCTCACCAACCGAATGCCCTTTCTGAAGTTGGTTTGAATCTTAGTGCTTTGCTCCCTTTTACGACACGTGTAGTCCACGGATGGTCTATTTTTCAGCTACCTGGACAATATTAATATATTAATGTCATATCATGTGATGATCCTGTGGCTGGTTCCAGCAAAAGATTTCTCTGTATAGATATTAATACTAAATAAATATTAATATTAATATGTTGATATTTAATATTGCTTCATTACTGCTATGACATTTTAAGTACGAGGGTCTGAACAGTTCGAGTATTGCATTGCTAATTGAGAACCTTATAGATAGATCAAAAGTGGTCTATTTAGCTGATTGGTATATCCATTAAATCGATCCAGCGTATGCCTATAAAGAAACTCACTGATCGGTTTAATTAAATGGGGATCAAGCAGTAAAATATACTCTTTGCTTTTTGTATATAAGCATAACTTATTAAAAATCTACTTCCTAACATTTTGCTATTTTTTCAATTTTTTAATTGAATATATTACACATATAGTCCTAGGGTTAGGACGTGAGGTAGAACTAAATTTATTTTTATTAGAACTAAAGTTTGGAGATAATTAAGGCCGATGAAGGTTTAAACGATCTGTTCTCTATTTGATATAGATGGACCAATATGAGATCCTTGATGGCAAGTGGACCAATATGAGATCCTTGGTGGCAAGTGGACCTGAGCGGTTGTTGATGCAGCCAGTGATCAGTGGGACTCAGAGTGTGTTGGACTTATGCATCTCGTAGATGTGTCCGGATTCACGGATAGCAGACCTTACGATACGCTTAAATCCTTAAGATAGTCCTTAAGACACGCTGTAACAAGAATTACATGAATTGTAGATCTCATAATATAATAGTCTTATACTTAGTATTATTATATTTATTACTTATTGCTAATATAATAGTTGCATAATAGTCGTATAATAAATATTATTTAGATAAAGTATAAAATCATTGCTACATTATATGCAGAATATACATTCAAATGATTGTCAGTATTGATAAATTTAATTAAAGTTTAGTTATATACTGTACACTGTACAGTGCAGTTATTTAGCAGATCCGAAGTGGCGCTGGTAACGACCTCATGTAAAATATTTTATTAAGAAGGTCAAGAAAAAATATTAATACTTGTAACGATACAAATTTTCCACAGCTACAAGAATTTAAAAAAATCTAAATAGATGATGTGCACAATAGCATCTCTATCATGTACATGTTAGTTTAATGACCGAGTTGATATTGTACATGTACATGTACTTACTTCGTAAACTGTAGGGTACGGATTTGCATTCTAGTAGGAAGATCTCAGAAGAAATATATTTACCGTACAGCACCAGGAACAAAAACGAAACTAGAGGCGCTAAGCCTCCCAACAATCAACCCCTTATCCACATACATGTAAGCTATATTGGAACTTGAGTCAAGTCCTCCTCTACATACCCCCCCTCCCCCACTATTTCATTGCCTTAGACTCATTCCTGATATCAGGCATTAACGTTTATTTTCTATCTTGGGTCCGGTTCCTATTTCTGGCATTCTTCAAACATTTTTTATTTAAAATATTCTCGCTCTTCTACAATATTTACGCAAACAGTTCGTGAACACCATCCATTAACTGAAGGATATTAATGAAGTAATAATAATTATAATAATAATAATAATAACAATAATAATGCTATTGGTAATAATAAGCCTAATTTATGGCCATTGGGGGCCTTATTTTAACTTCGCATACAAAGTTGCGCTTCTGCATAAATGTATAGTGAGCATTTTCCGCTTTTGTGTTCATGGCCTTCATTACTCAATTCTGCAGAATTCTACACTGTTGCTATTGGATTACTGTAGTATAACCGTTTACTATGTTTCTTTCGGATCATTATTATGATATTGTTATGTTTATTATACATAATAATATTGGCATGCAACTTTAGAGATAGTGCTTGTCTGGCAAATCACAATAGTTCTAAATCAGTTTCAAGATAATAATTGTCATTTGCTAGTAATACAATTGGTACACTAGTTTTGTCTTAAATTTAAGCTTTATGCATTATGCATTTTGTATTTATCAGATCATTAAAATGGTTGATATTACAGCTTGTCTAGATATAGATAGGCTATTTATGAATAACATGATATTGCATTCAGGCTATTTAACGTACTCATTTTAGGATAATTTTTATTTCTTCTCACGAGCTTGGCGAGTTTGAATGTTTCACATGAACTAGCCCTACTCTTCGCTGCTGGAATGTTTCAAGAAGCTGAGAATTAATCATGAAGGAGATTCGAACACGAGCCACTTGGGACAGCTTGATATCACGCAGACACAACAGCTGGTCGTTTTATCTAATCTCCATTCACTTGTTCATTAGACTGATAATAGTTCATTCCACCGACCTGCGCCAAATCTCTTACGAAGGTTCGTACAATTTTGCACTGATTCATATATGTATATGTGATCTATCAATAATGCAACAGCACTCTAAGATCCTGAAAAAGAA
>CAJHZI010000546.1:1765000-1820000 GCA_905160935.1 Enchytraeus crypticus
ATGATCTAGATCTTAGAGTTACGATCTCTCAGCTTTACGAGATCTTATGATTTAACAGATCTCTAAGATTTCAGATATCTCTAAGATCCAAGAGATCTAGCATCTAATATCTAATAGTTGAGATCTTGTGAGTTAAGATCTTACGTCTATGTTAAAGATTATGATAAAGCTAAGCCAAAAAATGTTTGCTCAACAACATCAATATGGCTATGATGCCTTTTTCATCCACAAAAGCATCAGTGCCAGTGAAGCATATCCCTGACCAGCGAATCGGAAAAGTTTACTAAATGTCCTGAATCCAAAGCCTAAATAATAGGTAAACTTTAAAAAGAGAACGTCAAATAATAATTAGAGATGGGAATTTTATGAATTTCCAGAGTTCAGGTTCGGTTCGGTTCGTTGAAAATGATAGTTCGGTTCGGTTCGGGTTCGGTTAGCAGTTGGCAATTTGAGAGTTCGGTTCGGTTCGTTGAAAATGAAAGCTCGGTTCGGTTCGGGTTCGGTTCTAACAAGGGTTCGGGTTCGGTTCGTGTTCGGCTTGCTTTCCAACTCGCAAGAGTTCGATCCGAGTTCGAAATGGTTTGGTTTGGATAATGTTGCAATTGTTTAACTTTACTTATAATAATCATGGTTATGACAAACATGTTTAAAATGGTTTATGGTAACTATGCTTAAAAATTCATTAAGTCCTAATAGCTGTCACATTTTTTCACCTGGGTAAAAATATGACAATGAATAAGGAGAGAAGTGATATTTATTCCTGTACATTTCTTAAGATATTGTAAGTTGACCAAGAAATGTTAATAATATAGATATTTAGCTTTATTATTGTATCTGAAATATTCTCCTTGATTATAAGGAGCAATTAGAATGTTTCATCAATTTTTAAATTTTTTTTGTCACTATAGGCCTATATATTAGATACGATTATAATTAAGTGGAAATGTCTTGATAAAAATTTAATCCAATATTTCAGAGACAAAGTGCAATTTAGTAACATAAAATTGTCAAATAAAGATATTTGTTAACACGTGTACTTCCTTAGAAAAATGATCATAATATACACCGTTTGCTATCAACTGACCAGTAATAAACTTCATAATTTACCTTAGGATTTCAAATTTGTAACTCTCAGATCAATTATGAAGTTACGAAAATACATGTAGTTATGAAATTATTGCATTGATATGGTGCAAAATTATTTATTCCAGATAGTTTTAACACATATAGAATGTCATATATAATTATTTGTAAATCTGGTTGCAAAAAATATTACGGTGGCACACTCAAATTAGAAAAAACTCATAATTTGAATTTAACAAGAAAAAATCCACCTAGATTGAGTCAAGCATTTTCAAATTCTTATGGAATACTCTCATCACTTTTGTCTATTTGATGCTAATCTTCATTCCATAGTTCAATGCCATATCATTCAGACTATCCATTATCTTCTGTAGGCCCGTCTCGCTTCCGGCTACCATTCCCTTGTACCGCTACCATTTTAAAATTTGTGTCGGAACCAGCCTTACCTGAATTTATGCTGTTAGATACTGAAAGACATGTAAATGCAAAAACTAATATATATTTATATTGTTCTTACTATCTTTATTTAATGTCAGGCTGATGAAGAAACTATAAGAGTTTGGTTCAGTTCGGTTTGGACGAAGTCAGGGTTCGGATTCGGTTCGGCCAGAGTCTGGGTTCGGGTTCGGTTCGGTTCGGCTAGGATCTGGGTTCGGGTTCAGTTCGGGTTCGGTCAGAGTCTGGGTTCGAGTTCGGTTCAGTCAAAATTCTAGATTTTAGGGTTCGGTTCGGGTTCAGTTCGATTCCCATCTCTAATAATAATCATGTTTAACATTAAATCCCAGTGAAGCCTTTCATTGAAAAGTTAGAAGAATTATGGACTCCAACGAATTGTACGTATTACATCATAATGATCCATTTATTAATCCTAGTTTAAATGGGATCGGGATTAGAAACCTTTGTAGAAATTTATAGAACCTAACATGCCGAATAGGCCTATGCCCTATCCATCCTATCCGAAGTTGATTTTGCATAAAAGTGCTTTTAACTGTCACCTTTTACGACACGTACATTCTACGTTTGGTCTATTATTCAGCAATCTAGACTCAACACGGACTAGTATTACTAGGTTATTAATTAAGCCTAAATTGGTAAATAAGAACATTGAAATTAAATAGTAAAGTATTAATTGTAATCATTAGCAAGAGAATTACTAATAAGCCTATTTATTATGAATCTTATTTATTTAAATGACCAAATATAGGCCTAGTTATTAGAAGCGCGAAGTTAAGTTTATCTGTAATTGCTTTAGACTATAAGTGGCTACTTACTGTAAGTTAGCCTACATTAGCTTGATTCAAATTTCCTTAATGCTTAACGCTAGCTCAATCATGAGCGCTTTTGGGAATCGTTATTCCATTGTTTTCAAGACTAGCTGGTATTCAATTATCAAATTCACGCACTGCTAGATTTAAAACAGATTGACTCTAAAGAATAACACTAGCGATGCAGCAGAAAACTGCAACAAACTAAAAAGGAAAATATATCTTTCAATTTCAAAGGCTTTAAAATGCATAGCCTATGGCTTAGAAAAATATATAGTTTCTGAAGTTCTAAGGTGATTTTCCAGTGTCTTCTTCAGTTATTGCTTAGTCGATTACTCTTCCGTGTCCCGGACACAATACGGAAATGTTCAATATATTGGTATATAATTACAAGTAGGTTCTATGAAGTATGAGTTTTCTTTAATTTATCCATCTTATTGTGCACTCGAGAAGCTGTGCTTTTCCACTTCAATACATAGGTTTAGATATTTTTATTTATATCAATATTTAACAATTCAAATACGTCAAGCAGTTTTTTAACCAACACGTGTCACAAAGAAACTCCATTGTACATATCAAGTAAGTGAAAACTTTGAGGCCTTTATTGTATAGTTAGCACACAGGAGTAATAACAAGTATATTTATAAAGCGCAAGTCGCTCTGTGCTAAATGTCACAGAAGTGCTGAATAGACAGTGAGTGGCAAGTAGTCTGGTGGTGTAATGCCACAATCGGTGTAGCGACTAGAACTCTGCAAACCTGAAGTATGAGAAACCAATAGGTCTAAAACATAGAAATCATCACCAAGTGGCTACGACAGCTTCAGGCACATCTGCGTCAGTCGCCTCTTACGAATACGTGCAGCTGTCGGTAGGTTCAATTCTCTATTTTCCCGAGCCTACTCGGGTAATTGTGCATGCAGATAAGAGCAGGTGATCCTGATTTAGTAGCCTACCACCAGTACAAACACAACCTGAGTTATCATATTGGCTGTGACATACAGCGCTCTTAGAATTTTTCTCTCAAATTATGCGATAACCTAAGAACCTAATCGACACTGTAAACAATGAAATGTATTGAAGAAGCAATAAAATTTAAACTGAATATATATTTAGGATTTGAAAGCTGTGCTAATTGCTAAATATTTATTACGCATGGTAACTTTGCTAAAATATCAGGATTGTGACACACTGTTCAGTTTATAAGAATTTATGGAACGATGATACCAGAAAGCCTGAAGTAGGCCTATTGGAATAGTATTTATTTATTTATTTACTCATTCATTTATCACACGCATTCCACAAGAACTACATGACAAATGTTCTACAATAGATGAAAAAGCGTATGAACGGAAATAAAGGCCTTGGTGAGGCACTTACATATTCCGAGAAGATAAATCGTAGGAACAAAAATTATATACGCATTGAAAACATACATAAATAAATTAAGCAATTTGCGCTTATACCATTGAGTCCCATAAAACAGTTGAGAGACAAATAAAGTTTAAAAATTACTGTGAATTATGTGCGAAGTTATACAATCAAAGGATCTTGAATATCATTATCAAATATCTCTTGAATATACTTACATGTAGATGATTTAGAGTAATATAAAAACAACAGAATAATGCACTTGGCTAAAAATTGAGCGAGAACAATAATAGGTTAAAATATAATGTCTGTCGTGAACGGCCTTGCTGCCTGTTCGTCCTCGAGCGATTGTCTACATCTGTACTCGCTCTCCGGCCGGCAGTGTTTCGAGACGGCAGCTTTTTCGTCGAATGTTTTACTAAGGGTATCGCTTGTCAGGAGGAACCGAGGTGCTGCGTCTTCAAATGATACTTCTTTCCTCGTATCATCCGTCTCGATAGGCCTTTCTTGTTCGTTACCGACTGAGTAGGCCAAGGTCCAACCCCCCTTGCCTACTTCGTTATTGGGTTCTCGGGAATCCGGCGCACAGCGTCCGCGCTGGACCGAGTCGTGAGTAGAAGCGTACTCCACGTCTTCTACGTATTTAAACGATGACGGTTGAGTTTCTGCCATGCTCCCTTGGTAGATTCTATCCCGTGATATTCGTGATTCTCGGGGCGAAGTGATATGGTGACCCGAACCGGGAGTGAAAGCGTCTGCAATCTTTCAGGCAACTACGATTTAGTTTTTGCTCTGCTACCTAGTCTTCAAACTTGTAGTAGTATATAATTAATTATATGATTTGTTGTTTTAACTGCGACGAACTTTATTCTTCTTTACCCTATTAAACTTCCCTTTACCTTTTTAGACTTATTCTTCCCTATCTCTTTTCCTATATTGGTCTTTAGGTAGTTTCTACTTTCGCCTTTGCTGAAGGTAGTATAATTGGCCTTCCGTGTAGTCGATGAGAAATTCGTTGATAGTCAACTGGTAATTGGTAATCCTACTCTCGCCTGCAAAGACGAACTCGACCCAGTCGCTTAGCAAATACCCGCAGAGACGAACTCGACCCGAGTATTGCTGTGGACTACCAGCCTCCTCGCCTGCAGAGACACACTCGACCCAGGCGCTTAGCAAATACCCGCAGAGACGGACTCGACCCGAGTTGCCGTGGACTACCAGCCTCTTACCTGGGCCTACCCAGGGGGACACCGAACTCTCTCGCCTCCCATTAGCCTTCGCGGCTTGGGACACTAGCCAACCTGAGGGGCCCCCTTACCTATCCCGTAGGGAGTCAGTAAGGGGAAGGATCATTGAGACTCGATCCTTTATGAGAACTACACGTTGTACACCGTATAGATCCATCGGAGCCGCCCTCCTGGGAACCTACTCAGACGAACCAAGTAGGCCCCCGGCCCCAACTTGTTTCTATTGTATCTAGCTTCTCCTTATATACACCGCTGTCAATCGATGTCAAACGCTTCTATCGAATCACAGCGTTTCTTCGCTTAGCTAATTTACGACGCAGATGCGTCACTTTGGAAATACCCTTCGTAATAATCTATCTATACACACCTATAACCTCGGCTTCTATCGTCTATTATAAATCTTTGGAAAAACCCTACGTCACTTATTATTTATAAATAACTGCTCTATAATATTAGCTTTCTATCTATAATATATATTTCCTAATATATTAATAACTGCTGTATAATATCTGCTTTCTATCTATAATATATATTTCTTAATATAATAATTGTGAACAAGGCGTGTTCATTGCAATGTCAAAGCGCGTAACAGTTTCTCATAAATTTGCTAAGATCAGTTTCGTTAAGCCTTTTCTTAAACGAATCTACAGAGGGAGCATTTACTGTGCTAGACGGTAGTTGGTTCCATATGCTTATACATCTATTTTTAAAGTGGTAACGCTCAGCGTTACATCTAAAGGGTTTACCATAAAGAGTGGCGCCATTGTTTCTTGTGATTCCACTTTTAAAAGTAAAGAAATCCTGAATAGGTAAATCAATCAAATGGTTCATTATTTTATAGTAGGAGATTAGGTCTAGTTTAATTCGACGAAGTTCAAGTGGTTCAGCATCAAGTAATTTTAATCTATGGGGGTAAGGATATTCTTTTAGTCCAAAAAGTCGTTTGGTAAATCTTTTTTTCACTTTTTCGATTAGGTCAATATCTTGCTTTCGATAGGGTGACCAAAGATTTGAACAGTACTCTAATATTGGGCGGACAAATACACTGAAAGCTTTAAACAGCAAGGTTTTATCTTTTGACTTGAAGGAATTTAGTATAATTGCCGCCTTTCTACGTGCCTTATTACATAGGGACCGGATATGTGATGAAAAGGAAAGATCCTGTTAAAATAGGATTCCTAAGTCAGTAACCTCGTTTACTCTTAACAAGGAGACTGACCCAAGTATGTAGTTATACTCTATTAAAGGACCTCTACTATTACTGAAAGATATAACTTGACATTTGTTGCAAGCAAGCTCCAATTGCCATTCTTTAGCCCAATGAAGGATATTATTTAAATTTTGTTGAAGGGACTCAGAGTCAGCAGGTGATTTTATACATGAAAAGAGTTTTGCATCATCTGCAAACAGATGAAGGGGGTTAATATCGGGACAACTATCACACATGTCATTTATATAGATTAGGAACAGTATAGGTCCAAGAATGCTACCTTGAGGTACACCACTGCTTACAGGTGCCCAGTTGGAGTAGTGCTTGTTTAATTTTACTTTTTGAAATATGTTAACTAAGAAAGATTTAAGCCAACTAAGAAGATTTCCTCCGATACCGTATTTTTTGCAATTTAAAAAGCAATTTTGTGTGAACTATACTGTCGAATGCTTTAGAAAAGTCAAGATAAATTGAGTCCACCTGTGACATTTTTCCTATAAATTCTGACATATTGTCAAAATATTTAAGTAATTGGCTATTTGTGGATTTTCTAGGTAAGAAATCGAATTGCCTTGGATAAATTAAGTGATTTGATAATAAGTGTGAGAGAATCTGATTTTTGATAATTCTTTCCATAATTTTACAAACAATGGAGGTTAACGATATGGGGCGACAGTTTGTTGGATCAGATTTATGGCCCTTTTTAAAAATGGGGACAATAATAGAATTTTTCCATGCTGAGGAAATTTCACCAAAATCCATTGACTGCTTAAATAAATAAGAAAGAGGTCTAGATAAAACTGCTATGAGTTTTTTGAGCGGCGTTGATGGGAGACAGTCGAAACCTGGAGAGCTACTAGATTTTGATTTTTTTATGCTATCAAATACAGTCATCTCTGAGAAATGTATGTAATTTAGGACAACAAAATTTTCATTGTTTCTGGAAACTTCAAAATGGGGCATAGTTTTATTATCTTGTGTAAAAACCGAACAGAAGTGGTCATTCAATATGGAGGCTTTTTCGCTATCTGAATATGCTAATAGGCCATTAGAATTTGGTACTGATAGAGCTGGAATGTTTTCCTTTACAGAGGTTCTGTTTTTGACGTACAGATAGAAATTCTGAAGGCATTTACTTTCAATTAATTTTTTTCAATATTAACGTCATTCATAAATATTGCCTTTTTTAGTTCGCTTGAGCAACTTTTGAAGTAATTTTTATTTTTATTTGTGCGCAGAGATTTGAAAGATAGCCATGCCTTTAATTTTTTACTCATAAGTCTTTTTATACGTTTTGATGGGGTAAACCGTCCAAATGCATTTTTTGTACGGCGAGCTTTTAAAAGTGGTCGTCCAAAGTATCTTTGTTTGTTAAATTTCTTTAGATTTTTTAAAGGAATAAACAATTGGAAAAACTTATCTAAAGTGTTGCAAAAAGAAAACCAACATTCATCCATGGAGGAGCATTCGTAGAAAATGGATCTCCAGTCAAATGTAGATAAAGAAGCCTTCAGATCGGCCTAGTTTGCTCTTTGGTAGTCATAATTTGAAAAGTTAAAATTTTCGCCACTTTTATGAGGTGGGGATTTTGGAAGTATTGTTTCAGGAGATAATTCGAGGACTATATCAAAGAGTAAAGTCAAATGGTCGCTGCAGCCTATAGGTGCGGTAGATGAAATATTTGTAATCTGAGAGGGATTATTCGCTAAGATTAGATCCAGAATGTTATGGTCTCGTGTAGGAATAGTAACTAGCTGTTCAAAACTGTTATTTGTAAAGTAACTAATTAATTCAATGTAAATTTTTTGATTAGGGGAGGCCATATTTTTCCAGTCCATTAAGGGAAGATTGAAGTCACCCACAATGCATATGGGGAGGTTTGTGTTAGTAATGTACTTTAGAGCTTCTATGGTTAGGTGACACGTATCAATATCTTGAATCTTGTCTGGGGGATAGTAGGCTACGACCAGTCTAAAGCTCTCATCTTGATTTGCGAAAACATGATAACTAAGGTTTCAAGATTATTAAAACGCGAGGGTAGGTCCATGCGTTCGTAAGAAAGGTCATTTTTTAATCTACCAAAAATGGCTACTCCACCTCCACGTCTACCAACTCTATCGTTTCTAAAAATGCTAAAATCACTACCACAGATCATATTATCTAAAATCAATTCATTTAACCAAGTTTCACACAAGCATGCTATATCAATATTTAGGTCAGATATAAATAAATTGAGTTCAGAAATTTTATTTTTTAAACTACGTAGGTTAGAAAATAAGCATTTAATTATACAATTAGACGTGGCATTTGGGACAGAGACATTTGTAGCATCGTAGGGTGTGGCAGTTGGTGTAGTTAAGGATGTGGGGGACTGGAGCGGCTGTTGGTTGAAGGAGTCGTGGAGACAAGGTAGGCGACCAAGTCAATTGGCACTGAGAGTGTCTACGTCAGTATCAAGATGCACCGGTTGAGAAGTATTTGAGGTGGCTGCAGTGGGGGCAAATGAGGCAGGTGTGATAGGTTGAGGAGGGTTTGAAGTAAAAGATTTAGTAGGTCTTTGAGATGAGAAGGAAGCCGCTGACGGGTTGAGTGATCTGCTGTATCCACGAGTTTGCGAGGAAGATAGAGGAGGAAATTCCCTTGAATTTTGGAGGTTAGGTGCAGGGCTTACATTAGGCTGAGGAAGACGTTGAGTCAGATTTCCTCTAGTAGTAGGATTGTACGATCTGTGGATCGGCGCGTTACTGGGGCCAAGCGCATGGCCACGTTTGGCTAGACGTTTCTGGTACTGTCTTTTACTTTCATCGGGAGATAAGTGAGGATTGATGTAGACATGCGCTGATACATAAGGGTCTTGGGAACGTCGGAGTTTCCTCGCTTGGTTACATAGGTGGGTGGCATTCTCTTCAGATGCGAGTCCTACTAGTAGGCGACGAGGTGGTTTGGAGGGATCGGGATTACCCAGTCGTTTAGTGAATAGGATGCGTGGTGTGAAGTTGAACTCAATAGAGCATAGGTCCATGACAGTTGTTTTATCTAGAGAGGAGTTGTTTGAGGGCATTTCTTTGATCCCGCTTACAAGAATGTTCTTCCTTCTATTAAGTGAAATCTTAACTTCACTTGCAATGGTTTTCTTGACCTCGATCCAGTTATTATCGCTTGATATATTGAGTGATCGGTCGGTTCTGACTGCCGAGTTTGCATTATCATTGTCAACTATTCTGTGAGAGGATTCCTTTAGGGTTTCAATAGTAGATTTTACGGAGTCAAACTCCTGACTAAGAGAAGTAATTTATTTATCCAATTCTGGTCCCTTGAGAAACTTAGATTTGAGTAGCGCTTTGCAATCAGAGCAGGTCCACCCTAGAAGACTGACTAGTTGTAGAACTAAGTCTGTGTAAGAAATGGTTATGCCACAGCATTTTAAGTGGGCGTTTTTGTTGCATAGGAAACATGTTAGCTCGTTAGACCCTGATTCCTTGCATACTGAGCAGGTAGTGGATTGCGAAGCTGTTACCTTCTGTTTTCCTTTCTTTGACGGTTTTCTAAGGAACTGATCCGAACCGTCTTTTATGGGGCTAAGATTGTCTAGAGAACGAACTCTCTTCATTCCAGAGATAGAATTAATCAACGTGATCTGCCGAGTGTGTCTTATACTATAATGATGTAACTAACGGTTACTCAAGCGTGACGGAGCTGTAACTCATGAACGGGATGATTTATAAGAGTTGTAAACCAGTTAGCATGCGATGGAAATAGGTTTTTCCTACTACAGGTGAGTATCGAGATCAAAGTTCATCCAAGTACGAGTTGGTAAATCAGAATATTAATATTTTTGTAAATCACCCAGTGTGACTTAAAATCAATAACTAGTGTAGACGCGCTACAAGCTGGATTACAATACTGTACGAAAACTATATTGATATCTATCTGAACTTAGCGTAAAAATAATAAAATTGTCCAGTGAAAGGAAATATAACTGTAAACAAACAGTGTTTACCCGTGTTAGAAGCCGAAAAAAAGTATATAACAATTTCATAAATCTATCAATAATTTACTACTTTTAAGTTAATACGAAAATAAGGTAATACGAAATTTGTATAAAAGCCTCACTAGTCTCAATGAAGATCATACACTTTCCCTTATTGTATCTAAGCCACCACATAATATACCACTGTAAACTGCAAGCGTCGTAAAAAAGCGGCTAAGAAAGAACTGAATAAAGGCAGAGGAAAACTAACTTATATAGACATATTTTTCACGAGCCATTGGCTACATTAAAGTGTGGATAAGGAGTATCTGTGAATGGATTTTTTAGCTGTCTGATTGATGGAGTTCTATCTATAATAATAATTTTTGAAAAATAATAATTAAAGTAATAATAATAATAATAATAAGTATATTTATAAAGCTCCGCTCCATGTTAAATGCCACAGTAGCGCTAAATGGACAGTGAAGGTCAAGTAGCCTGGTGGTATAATGAGACTGCAACATTAATTGGACTAAACTTCTATGGACTGCAACATCATGCAGAGTGATTATAAATATGTGTCTTGGGCGTGGCATTTTAGAAGATCATTAAAAGTCTCAACGAGTTAGAAACGATTAATCCCAGGGTAATTAATTAACATTGCATTATTATTTTAACAAAAATAGAATTTTAGAAAGTTAGAAACTAGAACAATGCTTGACAAACGACGATCACATATAAGCATATCAGATGAATACTGAAGTTTGGCACATACAAACTGATAACAAATCAGCAATGATCCATTACATACAACTAATAGCTATATTTTTACTTCTATACATTATGAGTATGCATCATGATTCATGTCCATACAGCACATCAGAAAATATCATATAACACGTCAGAAAATCACAAAGTCTTTTAAGCGCACAGTACTAAACGCATTAAGCGTTAAGTACTAGAGAATCCAAGGCTCTAAATCCTTTACTAAAGAAGTGAAATAATTAAGAACTCAACTGACAGAAATTAACAATAAAGTTTAATGTCTCAATAATTCAGCATGTACTGCGAGTCAGAAAAAATGTTATAAATGATGTAAAGCCGATGTTAAAGTCAGTTTCATTTCTCGAAAGCGATATCAGTGACGGGAGAGCTCAGGAATTGAACTGCATTACAGTTTTTGCATTATTCGCTTTGTTTCAATATATTATTAGGAACAGAGAGAAAAAATCATTGCCATTATTACATATACAAATCACGGCCTAAATTTCCTGATGACACTTGGTTTGATCCCTAATTATTTCGTCCTGCTTTTATATCTGTATGGACTATTGATGGCGGAGTTGCCTGCTCACTTTTAGGTCCTGATAGGCAAGCCCTATATCTTGCCCTACCATTTTTTAGTCCATTGGGATGGATGGAGACCATGCAAAGGCCATACAACTTTCAAGGAGCTTACACAACCTATAGGTAATATGCTAAAATTCCAAATGGCTAAGCATGTGGTATTAAAATTGACATTGAGAGTTTTGCCACATCACAGATGTTGTCACAACAACAACAATTAGAGTCCTACTGTCGTCAATGACATTATCCATCACAATAACATGCGCTTTGTAAATATTATCCAATAAAACATGAGTATTTAGTACTTACTATATCTAACACTGCAGTCTCAATTTATAGCGGGTCATCCAAAGATTGTAAAGAACTTGGTTAATATCGGAAGCGAAACAAAAGTAGGAGGATCAGAATCAGAAATTAAATGAATAATGGCTCTAGAAGGAGCAACATTTAGCAAATTACAGAAAATTATGAGAAGGCACGATGTCGCGCTTGAGATAAAACTTAGAATTCTTAACTCCTGCATGATACCAGTACTTATCATGTATGTGATTCTTGGGATTTAACAAAGGCAGTGGAAAACAAATGAGAATATGAAGAATCAGTTGGAAAGAGGATGCCACAAAGGATAACCTTTGGATAAAGTTAAAAAAGTGAGAAATGGGCTGGACATGTACTGTGCATGGAAGAAAACACAAACCATAGAAAGATATGCAACTACAAAGTAGATGGCAACAGAAAAGTAGGAAGGCCTAAAAGAAGATGGAAGGACTGTCTCGAAGAAGTCCGAAGGCTGCTGGAATTACCATTTATGGGAGAACAGAAGGAATAAAAAGAATGAAAAATAGAGGAATGAATGAAGAATAGCCTTTTGGAGGAACATCATGGACAATCTTTGAGTGGAACCAGCCCTAGGAGGCTAGTATGATCACATGACATGACACACCCAATATATATAGGAAAATAAATGCACTACTTAGCCACATTCTAGGGGATATAGCCCAGGACAAGATAAAATTCACGGGATTGGGTATATCAAGCCAGAACCTCAAGGTTCGTTTGACCTTTCCCACGCTTAGATGGCACGCTGGTGGGGATTTGTCAGTAAATATTTTAAGCAATTTTTTCCCAAATCAACAGTTATCATCAGTCTGACGACGCATCTAAACACTGTGTATCATCCAAAGCTAACAAAGTGTTTGAAGTGACATTTGACTTGATTTAGGCAAATACAAAATCGGACTCGATAATTGAAATAATACACATTTAGGTAAAAATGAAAATTGAAAATGAACACAAAATTGTTTTTCAAATCCTGGATTCTCAGCTCATTTGCAACAAGTCTTCATGTGCTTCTTTAGATAGTATGCTGATGAACATTTCTTATTACAGATATGACAACTGAATTTACTTTTTACTTTCACCGCTTTACCTCTGCTCCTCAGCCGTTTATTTACTTTCCCACCTAATTTATGAATACTCTTTTTACGAATCGATGCCAACTTTCCAGAACAACGGGTAGTAGTGCGTAAATTTACAGCAGCGGCATCATCTGCTACACGTCTCGCTGTAGTGGTGCGAGGCATCTCAGTGCTGCCCTTAGTTGTTCTATTTGTTTTATGAGAATCATCTACAGAATCTACTTCATCATCTGA
Source organism: Enchytraeus crypticus (assembly GCA_905160935.1). Taxonomy (NCBI): domain Eukaryota; kingdom Metazoa; phylum Annelida; class Clitellata; order Enchytraeida; family Enchytraeidae; genus Enchytraeus; species Enchytraeus crypticus. The sequence continues at coordinate 1,778,144 of CAJHZI010000546.1, forward strand.
GTCCAGTATTTCTACAGTCTCTGGTATTTCTACATTTTCTGCACTGCCCGGTAACATTTTCAGATCAGCTCGATATCCACTGGCTCTCCCTAGATCTGAAATGATTCTGCGCTGAGCTGCCATTGAATAACTGCATGAATTCATTGAAGAGGTTTCCTCAGGTGCATACATTATTTCGTCATCATCTAATCCAGTCTCTATAACAACTTCAGGCATGCTGATATCTCTTGCTTGTCGTTCTCTAGTTGACGATTTTTTAAATCGCGACTTCGAGCCATTGCGCTGTTCATCAGTTGCAGCATGCTTTGCGGTAACAATACTTTTAAAAGACCTTCCAAGGAAGGTAGACGAAGTATTGCAATTGGTTAAGGAAGATACTGAACCATATCTGCTGATAGTTGAAACGTCGTTGCAATTCTGTGAAAATATAACAACATTACACAAATATTACAATTATTGCCAAATACCATTGCCACTATGGTGTCAAGCTGCAGTAAAGATAAAAGCTTTGGCAAACTTACAGAACAAGTGTAGAGTTCTATAAAGTTTATGAGATTAATTCATCTGGAAAACAGGGGAAGCGCTGAAGAAATTTTTTGTCCTTCATATGTATGAACAAATGATGAAAGCAGGGACGGCAACAGGAAATTACCACACCGCATCAACTTTTTCACAACTTTTCCACTTACGAAATTCTGACATTGGCAAGGTTCAATAGAATTCTGACATTATCAAGGTTCAATAGAATTCTGACTTTAGCAAGGTTCAAAAGAATTCTGACATTAGCAGGGTTCAAAAGAATTCTGACATTGGCAAGGTTCAAGAGAATTCTGACAACAACAAGGTTCAATAGAATTCTCATGTTAAACCTCGGCTCCAGCTTTATTCCATCTTACAACAATTTATCAATCATAGCATATTTATAACATTTAAATGATTTTATATTTGTTTTAATTTTTATGTATCCTTTATTAACAATTACATCAACTCTGATTATTTATTAAACATTATAATTAACAACGAAAATTTATATAGCAGTGTCATGGCCGAACTCGGTCTTCGAGACAACTTTACAGGAAGAGTTCAATAGTAATCATGAGCTAAATAACAATTACATTTAAATTAATATAAAGTAGTAAAAATTTCTACATATGAGTGGAACTTTACGCTATCCAGCAACACTCGTTCCAGTCTTCATATACAAAATAATTATAATAAACACACATATGTGTATAATACTTTCTGAATGATTACTCTGTTCTGCAGGCTCAGATATTCTATGCTCAGACAGTGAACAAGACAAAACCTAACATCATAAATATTCGCCAGCACATATTCAATGCTTGGGGGAGCAATGTATTAATTGGGCATAGTATTACTGTCATGTTTCTAAATTTATCTGACTCTATTACCACGCAAACAAACATAAACCAACTCTACCAACCTTGCTCGTGTCCTTAAGAGTAACTGTAGCACAGGAAAGCATTGCTAACCTATTTGCAGGAGAATCACCTATACCCTGCAGTTGTTGGTCAATGCTCTGAATATCTGACAGCAGCGAAGCACTGCTATCAAGGTTCAGCTGTCTCCGTAGGTCTAGGCTGGCCCTATCTAGGCCTAGCTGCTGAGCCCTATCTAGTCCAAGCTGCCGAGCCCTATCTAGTCCTAGCTGCTGCATAAGCTGATGCCTAAGAGGATCCCCTAGCTGTGCCAGCAGATCAGTGCTTGAAGGATTTCGATCCAGCAGCTGCTCCATAAGACCAGCACTAGGCCCATTTATACCAGCTAGATCTAATCCTAGCAGCTGTTGTTTAGCTGTTTTAGTCTGTAGCAGCTGATTCAGCTGCGTACTGCTGGCTTGAGTGAGTTCTATCAGCTGCTGTAATCTCTGATCCTTACTGGAATTATTAGTCAAAGCCTGTTGCTGATGCTGCATTTGGTCAGCCTGATCAACACTCATCAACTGCTGACAATGCGCCAGGATCTGCTGCTCAGCCGTCATTTGACAGGAATCGTTCTGAGGCTGTTGTTGATTCACGGCTTCCACGTCACTAAGATACTGTAGCTTTCTACTTCGATCAGTTATCTGATGCATAGGTGAATCATTTCCCGCCAAATTCTTGCACTTTTGTTGTTCAGTTTCAAGCCAAATTATATGCCCTGGCTGCTGACTATTTAGGGGTTGTTTTTCTACATCCATCATCTGATGTGGTTGTCCATAAACATGTTTAGATTTGTCATCCTTAGACAATAACTCCTGGTTTTGTTGTTCAAGTGACTCTAGAACAGGCAGTGCACTGATTGAATCACAACTCTGGGATAATCTAGCCCCATGTCTCGAGACGGGATGTGAAACAACATCAGGAGTCTGCGCATCTTTCTGTATAAGCTAAAAAAATTACATTTATTTATATATTTTATGTTATTAACAATTTTCAAATTTTATTTTTCATATTTATTTTCAATTTTTTATATTATTTATATTATTTATTGTTTCAATATGATGAATCCGAGTTGTTCGAAGAATAGACCAACTGGTGACAGCATGTATCATAGAAGGTGACTAATGCACTAAGGTCCAAACCAACATCAGAAAGGGCATTTGGTTGGTGAGCGCCTAGATTTTCAGAAATTTTACTACAGAAATTTAAATGAATGGAAAAGTCTCTTGGTCTCTTACTTGTAGTTCAGAATGTCTTAATAGAGTAGGGGTAGTGTCATGAAATTTTAAATGACAGAACCTGAGGTGAATTGAAACCATGTGGGTTCGAATCCCAGCCGCGCTGATCTGAGAGTAAAATCTCGGACATTCGCTGTACTGGTTACACGGAAAATGGACTAAATCTAACGGTTTAAACATGTAGTATTAAAAGTGATAGCTATCAACATAGTTGATCATTTCACTATAATGTGTGTTTACTTTACTTCAGCAACACACTCAGATATTAATCTTAAAATTACTACTAATGAAGGAAAGTTTTCTGGCGCAGTAGATAGAGAGCTTGCCTCTGAAAGATAGGTCATGGGTTCTGCAACCTTGTGTAGCGATGTGGGCTTTTCTCTGCAGAGGGGCCAATAAAAACCTAGTCGTGTACACTTGGCAGTGTCAGGCTGATGGACAACCAACCTTAATGTTCCATTTCCAATCTAGACCTCTCAGTGTTGACCCCAAACATGGATTAACGGCACAGTAATATGAATTTTTTGTTACTAATTACATTACTAACATTTAAGATAAGAAACAGATTCAATCTTTTGTCACACCAACCTCACAAATGTTAACCAGATAGATACTCTTACTGTCCAGAGTGATGCCTATCAATCCATCAATGCGAACCTGAGCTGAAATGCTCAGGTCAGTCCAACAAACATCCATGATGGCCTTAGCAATACTCTTTCTCATCTTCAATGACACAGCACTTGCTTCGCGGCATGCCATGCCTTCAGTCATGGTGAAGCTATTTATCTGTATTTAGCAATATTTTTTTAACGCTTCCGGTAAGTAATAAGCTAATTAAAATCTTATTATAATTTATAAGAATTGATAACAGTACTACAACATTATATCTTCACTCTCACAGCACAAATTTACACTGTACAGAAACATACAGAGCAGCAATTAAATAAACAAACAAGCAATCTAAAAATTGATACCACAAAAACAAAAAAAGTAAACACGCATTATAGTGAAATGATCAACTGTGTTGATATCTATCACTTTTTAATACCACATGTTTAAACCGTTAAGCAATTTAGACCATTTTCCGTGTAACCAATCCAGTCAATGTCCGGGATTTTACTCTCAGATCAGCGCGGCTGAGTGCTAATATTGCTAACAAAGGGGCTATATATTGACAATAAATATTTTAATTATCAACAAGCTGCTTCAAAAAGTATCTCAAAAAGTATATTGAAAAATACTTTCTAAAAGTATCTTGAAGATACAAGACAAGATGGTATCTTGTATTTTGAAGATATTAATTAAGTTAAAATTAATTTAATTATAATAATTAATTTAACAATTATATATATCTAATTAAATTAAAGGATACTTTTGTATCTTGAAGATATTATTTTATCCAACACTGAAATCAATAAACATAGCTTATCTTTAATAAAATTCTGCATCGTCTATTTAAAAAGCGCTACTATTAAATGAATTGCAAATAAAAATAAAAATTTATATTGCAGTCAGATAAATAAAACAATAAAAAAATAATATAGATAATAAATATAGCATGTTTTAAAGTTTCATATTTCGCTATTTACCATTTGTTTCAAAAATAAAAACAATGAAAAAACTTAAAATACACCTAGACCTTATTTGTACATTTATGATGCGTGAAAAACGGCATGAGTGTGTAACAACAACAATTAGAGTGCTACAGTCATCAATGACAACATCGAGCACTATTGAGACAATCAGTTTTAAAAAGTGATAGATCAACTTAATAAACTTAAATTTCTATCAAAATCTTTAAAAAAACTCAGAATAATTAGTTGATCATTTCACAATAATGCGTGTTTACAAGGTAGGAAAAGATCAGATAAGTTTAGCGACGAGCTGCGCGCGCTAACAGCAGTGTTGTTGATATATCAACTGTTTTACACTGAATCACGGGAAGTCGCTTTTTAAAAAATTCACAATATCTACACACGAACTATACGCGGGCAGGAATTGAAAACGCGAATGTCTGCTCAGAGAGTGGTGTAAATTAACACCTTTCACCACTCGGCCAACCGACTTCCCGTGATACAGTGTAAAACAGTTGATATCAACAACATAACATATAACAATAACAACAATTAGAGTGCTACAGTCATCAATGACAACATCGAGCACTATTGAGACAAAATCAAGCCGGCGAGCATAAAGAAGGTCCAAAAACGGTGCAAATTCCAAAATTCAGATAATCAGTCCAAAGTAAGTACGTAATACGTACAACAGTCTTGTAAAGTATAAGACTGCTGTCAGCGCGCGCAGCTCGTCGATAAACTTCTTCGACCTTTTCCTACATGTAAATTGGTTTGTCTTTCATGTTCATGTGCAACACTAGGCCAGTTATGCGTCTGCAAGTGGCAGGTCTAAGGTACTTTGGACTGAATTTCTGGATTTTGGAATTTGCACCGTTTTTGGACCTTCTTTTTAGCTCGCCGGCTTGATTTTGTCTCAATAGTGCTCGATGTTGTCATTGATGACTGTAGCACTCTAATTGTTGTTATTGTTATATGTTATGTTGTTGATATCAACTGTTTTACACTGTATCACGGAAAGTCGGTTGGCCGAGTGGTGAAAGGTGTTAATTTACACCACTCTCTGAGCAGACATTCGCGTTTTCAATTCCTGCCCGCGTATAGTTAGTGTGTAGATATTGTGAATTTTTTAAAAAGCGACTTCCCGTGATTCAGTGTAAAACAGTTGATATATCAACAACACTGCTGTTAGCGCGCGCAGCTCGTCGCTAAACTTATCTGATCTTTTCCTACATTGTAAACACGCATTATTGTGAAATGATCAACTAATTATTCTGAGTTTTTTAAAGACTTTGATAGAAATTTAAGTTTATTAGGTTGATCTATCACTTTTTAAAACCACACACACTTATAAACAGTTAGGCAATTTATTTCATTTTCCTTGTAAACAGTCCAGTGAATGTTCGAGATTCTACTCTCAGATAAGCGCGGCTGGGATTCGAGCCCACGAGGGTTCAATTCACCTCAGTGTATCTTGTCTTTTAAAACTTCATGACGCTATAGTCACGTTACCCCTACGCTTTTAAGACATTGGTTTGTCTTTCATGTTCATGCGCAATACAACATTAGCATGGCACATAGCATAAACAAATAACTTAACAAATAAAAAGAAACATTGACAGTCATATAAAAAACACAGGAAATAGGCCTATATAGGTTGCTTTAAAGTAACCCGCCCTTTTCACTTCAGCGGCTAAAAGTAAGAGTAAAATGTACTACAAAAATTTATTTCTTTAATTGAAAAAATAACCCGGAAAAATTGGGTACTTCTTTAAAAGTAAAAGTATCGCTGGAGTATTTTTTACATATAATGAAGTATTTTTACTTCGTTTCTTCACAACACTGCGAAAGAGGTTATGATTGCATGTACCTTAATCAATGATATTGCGATAATACAGTTTTTCTCTAAGTTAAGTAAAACTTGCACTCTTTAATTTTTACATTGTAAATTAATGCATTCTTAATTTCTGAAAACGAGAGGACTTAACTTACACGCCTGATGAAAATTTCATGAGAGTTCCGTTTTAAACATTTATTCAGAGTATTTCCGGTAATAACACGTCAAAATTGATAATTTTTGGTAATGTTTTCATTTTGCTATTTCAATAGTACTCTTTAAGTTTTATTGCTAGTAGCGAATATTAATGAATATTAAAATGGAATGATGTTTAGTCTGTTTGATTGGGTTTTGAATGGATGCGCGAAATTCATAATATACATTGTGATTATTGATTTCTTTGCTGTCCTGTGACCAATAAATCAATTTGTTACTAGAACTTTTAGCAGTATCCTCTCACTTCAGGCTGATATGATAATTTCACAAGCCGAGACCAAGAGAATTTTAAAGCTATTTAAGGTCATAATCTAGCCTTTTTAAAATCGATTTTATTCTTAAAGCTATTTGCCGGCATGTTATCCAGTGGGCCCCCTACCTAAACATTTAAAGAACTGAAACAATAAAGTTCTTGTTTCAACTCTTATTTTAAGTTTGGAAGGGTCTCTTTAATAAAATGCATTATATTATATTAAGTTATAATTTAAAGTTCTCTGAGATATTTATTACATTTGTTAATATGAACCTATTCACCTAAAAATAATGAACTGCTATCAAAATAAACATACTATCATTAAGATAATTACCATTATATAGGGGCACTTGCTGATACCCCTATACTGTTGCATTGAAATATTTGTATAAATAAAAGACTATGTTTTAAAACTTGGGAAATTAATATGTAGAGTTAGGGGCAAAAATATGTTATAATGGATTTACTTTGGCCACAATAGCTTCTAATGGTGCCCTCACACACTGACTAAATATGTCGAGATTTAACATATTGAGTTAGGCAACAAAGTTTAAGATATTGAACAACGACACTATTTCTAATATTAATTCTACTATTCAGTAGAATTCAGTAGTATCTTAACCGATATCGCCACTGTCTGGAGCCAGTGATATAGAGCTAGAGACGATTGTCGATAAGATGTTCGACCACCAGATCAGTATGTGTGGGGTTCAAATCCTGGGCTCGCCCATCACTGACATCGCTTTTGAGTGAGGAAACTGACGTTAACATTATCTCTTTAGATTTTTTTCAGTTTACTATCTCGCAAATTATTAAAATAAAAATATAATCTAATAGTTTATCTATACAAACTATGTACTTCCATTAATTTAAGCGAAATAAATGCTAGACCTACGTATTTATAATAAACTAGCCACTATACAACTTATTTTCAGCGCTTTACCCAGTGGAAATCTGTGGACTCTCTCTCCATTGTATTGTGGTACACAGCAGTATGTGTAAAACATTGAATTAAGTAAAAATTATTGCAATTATAAGATTAAAAAATTACAAATCTCCTAGGCTTCAGTAGTAAAAGATTAAAACAGGAAGACCCTTCTAAAAATGTAAGCAAAAGACCTGCAATTGTTCCCATTAGAATTCCAATTTAATCATGCTGCTCAAGACCATTGCCTTGATACACAGTACCTTGCTTTGGAAATAATCATATCTTTATTGTAAAATCCAAAGGGAGACAAAACTTTGATAAATAGAATTCAATACTTTATTAGCCTTTCAGGAACATATAGGTCCATCATATAATCTGTAGTAGACCAATGTAATAATATAATTAAATTAATTGTAAATTTATTTTTTCTATTTTTAATATTGTTTGTGTATACATATTAGTGTATTTAAGAAGATGAAAGAAAGAAGTTTATATTCAGGATTTTTGGTAGTCATCTTAGTTCACTCAGCATATGCTAACAGTGAAATAAGAGGCATCCACCCATCAAGTAAGTATGGTAGAGTTGAAATTATTTGTCAGAATTTATTAGCTAAATGCTAACTCAAATGTAACTAAATGAATAAGCTACTTTAGTGATAAACAGTGAATTTTAGTCAAATGCTTGGCTACTGTTGTGACTTATATAGATTTTTAGTGAAATTTGCGATGAAATCTATTGCAATCTAGCACAATGTAGCGCATTTTATTTCAAAATAACATTATTAATTTTGTATTTTTTAATCATGGTTAATATTATTATTAATTATTAATTATATACATTTATAAATCATTCAATTCAATTCTTGACTCTTTGCAAGAATTTATTTAAAATTAGTTAAAAGCGAATTATGAATTCAATGTCAGTTTTCTGTCCCGAAAGCATGCCAGTGTTGGGCCAGCCATGGATTTGAGTCCCATCTGTAGATTAGTAACTATAAACTTGCTAGACAACTAAGATTGCGCTACTGGCTCATTTCATACAAATTATATGCTGCTTACTAGTTCTCCTTACAACTGCGATAATTGTTAAAGACTAGCAGAGGTTAGGCCCCTGGAAATTAATTTATATTTCCTTTCTTTACTGCTGGTACTTTGAAGTTCTCTTCCAAATACAAGTTATATCTATGAATTTCAATAACCACCCCTTATTTTACCAGCGGTATTTGAAAGTCCAAATACGCAACTAAGACTTTCTTGCAGTCTGGATGTGAGAGAGACCAATTACCCAGAATGTTAGCTTCCAAACTGATCAATAGCGCCGCTTTATTCTAGTTCCAAAAAATAATCCTGGTAAGGAAAGGGTTAACTGTAAATTCTGCAATGGAGAAAAACAAATTAGGAAAGCATGAACAACGTAACTGAATATTAATTTATTAATTGTATTCTCTATATCCTTCTGTTGTAGGATTATCATATTATTCCGGGCAGAGCTTCAAGTGTCTCGATGGATCTTTAACCTTCTCCAGTAGTCTCATCAATGATGATTACTGTGACTGTAAGGATGGGACCGATGAACCAGGTAACTATTCTCAGTGTTCTGGAAGCTATTTCCTGTGTGTGCAAATATATTCATTATACTGTTAGATATAGATATATTATATAATATATCTTTAAGCAGAATCATATGCAGAATCCCCCAAGAATAATGACAAGAATGTTGTAGATGATCTAAAGATCCACTCGCATGTCGAGGTGAAGAGGAAAATAGAAGATAGAGAGTGGAGGTGTTATATACCATGGACCTGCCAGTAGGCAGTGCACAAAGAGAGAGAGATTATACAATATATATTATAATATTATTATAATAGTAGCATAATGAAAAAGTCAGTTGTATTTGTCATGTGTAAGTTTGCAGTAAGTTGCAAAGACTTCATCTACTCCATTTGGATAAACCTTATGCATAAGCCATTTTTCTTATTAATTTTAGAGATTTTGAGTAACTCATTAAATCCCTGAAAGTGAATATCAAGTTGATTCTCTCTTCTCAATATCATACAATAATATTCAAGTTACTTCCAGCATCGTTTAATAATTTATTCAAATTACTTATATCGCTGGGTTTACCTTAAATTCTTACTTGCAGCATATGAAAACAATTTGTAAGAAGCATTCTACATGATTCTATATATGTTGCTTTCTACCATTTACTTCTTGAGCTGAGATAGTGACATGAGTATTTCAGTTTTATCTACATATAGATCAGCTGCCATTTACAAAGACATGAGCTTTAACAACACATGAATTACTTGTACTGTCTGTTCAAAGAGAGACAGCAAATACCAATTCTTTCAGATTTAAGAGTCACTGGTCAGTTATAGGTCTTCATTATTTTCTATCATGTACTATTTGCCTGATCAGTGTTTTCTAGGTGTTTATCATACGGCAGTATATAATCCTTTTAAGTACGAGCAATAGAAACAAATTACTGTAGAGAGTTGTGTTTTAATTAGCCCATATATTTAACTGCAATTGTTTCCAGGTACAGCAGCATGTCCAAACGGATCATTCTACTGCGCGAACAAGGACTACAGACCAAGCATGATTCCATCATCAAGGGTTAATGATGGAATATGTGGTCAGTTTTTAGTCATTTTCTTAAATTGTTGTTGTGTAGTGTTATTCACTATTGTTGTTACAGTGATATTTGTTAAATTAGGGCTTAATTTAAAAAAATTGTATTGTGCCAATGCAAAGAGATCTTCCTAACAGAAGGTCTTTTTAATATATACAGTTTATATGCATATATGTATGTTTATAATATTGCTGATGATAGAAACAAATGGAGGAATGTTGCCGCTCTATGTTCTGTACAGAACGCAAGGGACTCATGATGATGATGATGATGATATATGTATATATATGTATGTATGTTTAGTTTCACTGCTTCTAGTAAATATTTGTAGTCATATATATATATATATATATATATATTGTTACTATATATATTGTTAGTTAACTATATATATATATATATATATATATATATATATATATATATATCATCATCATCATTACCATCTTCCCTAGTTCTACTGGGATTTAAGGGAAGATGACGATAATGATGATGATATATATAGTTACAACATTTATGTTGTTGTTGTTGTCCTGGGACGATGTGACGGATGGTAACACTGTTGCACAAGTGACTGAATTGCGTGTCTATTTCTTTGTGTATGTTGATGAGCAGACTGCTGTGATGGTTCCGATGAATACACTGGTAGAGTCCAGTGCTCCAACATCTGCGTGTATGTAGGCTTTTATGGTCCAGTCTCGATAATAAAAAAATTGTGTGTTCTGTAATAATAATCTCCATGTTCTTCAGTTTGGATTAGTAATGCATCTCTATTTCATTTTTGGTGACCTGACTCAAAGATATGAAATGGCTTGTTAATTGTCTTAATCTCATTCTTCGTGATGATAACAATTTTAATCTAATTAATTTTCATTTATCAAATTAAATTGCAAGTTCCGGAATTTCTTCCTTCCATTATGAATACAATTGTAGATTTTTGGTGCTCAATCTTCAATCATTAATGAACCATCTGTATTTCTCTGAGATCTAATTGAAGCTTCCGAAGCAGCTTAAAATTTAAATACTATACATAATATGAGTGTGTTAACAGTCAGTAATGTATGCTGATTAGGAAACAACTCAAACTGTTGTTATCATAGTGTGACAGCTGTGTGCTCGGATTGGCCTAAGTGACTTCTCTGATAAACATTTTACGTTCTGGTCAAGCATTCTCAAATATGTTTAAGCAGCTATAAACCATAACTTTACGATAATTCATGTTTGATTTCAGTAATATCACAAATCATGTTTCAGACCATATCATACCATCTCAGGCTACATTGGATTAACTCTTAACAACTTGAATTTTTTTTACGAAGCATTATTGTTTGAAACTTTCTGCTTGAATGTATGCGCTTACTGTGTGTGTTTGGGCAGTGAGCTGGGTAGACAATTGCGAGAGGAGGAAGAGAGACAGAGACTGGTAGCGGAGCGGGGACATTTGACATTCCAAGAACTGGCAAAGCAGGGCGGAAGTGCAATAGAAGAGAGACGGGTAGGTCAATCGTATACACTCTCATAACTATCATTATATTGCTGTATCAGTACTTCTTTTGTTTATTGACTGTTGCTTAATAAATAATGAGATTTTTCTCACTAACTACTGTGTCGTTTCACTTCTAAATAATATTAATTATAGTTTCACCTATGGATTTTCTGTATGGCTTTGTTTAAAACGACGCAATTAAAAATACATGGTATTTTATAGCTGTATTCTGTAATACAAAGTATTCTGTAGCTGTAGTACATAGTATATTATTGCTGTATTACAGCCACTGGTGATGTATGGAATAAATAAACTTTTAGGATGCAGCTATTTTAGTAGCCTGCTGGTTTTGTAATCATCATGTGGCCTACAGTTAATCATAATACATGATCAAGATTTGCTACTATCATGAACTGCTATCAGTTCGTCATGCACACATAGTGCAAGGATATGTTACTGTTATTGTAGGCTAAACTGGCTGAGTTAGAGAAGGTTAAGCAGGAGGTAGGAACACAGAAATCTGAGGCAGAGAGGTTAAAGAATGAGGCTGAGAAACCTGAGGAGGAGGCAAAGGAGAGGCACAAGGCTGTCTGGGAGGGTAAGTTATCTCTATCATGCTCTCTGCTCTTCTCTCTATTTCTATCTCTCTCTCTTTGTCTGTCTTCCCTTCTCTATCTCTCTCTGTCTCTGTCTATCTGCCCTTCTCTCTCTCTCTCTCTCTCTCTTTGTCTATCTGCCCTTCGCTCTCTCTCTCCTTCTCTATCTCTCTCATGCTCTCTGCCCTTCTCTCTCTCTCTCTTTCTCTCTCTCTCCCTCTCTCTCCCTCTCTCTCTGCCCTTCTCTCTCTCTCTCTCTCTCTCTCTCTCTCTCTCTCTCTCTCATACATTTAGACAGTCTGAATTGATCTGCAGGCGGCAGATCAATTCAAAACTTCGGAGGCTGATGTTCTCATCGGGCAATAGATTGAGACTTAGAAGCTATAAAATAATCACCAGTTTATCTAATTGTCTGCTTTAGTCACCTACTGCGATATTTTTCAATTTTTTTGCGTTCAATTAAAATATTTGGTTAAGTTGTTGTTTATATTTTCCTGCCTATTGCTACATGTATTACTTTTATATTCTGTTTACAGGCTCGTTATACTCAGATTATTCTTTGCTACCCAATGAAACGATAAAAATTCAGCTGTGGTGTTGATTATGTGAATTGTATTATTAATTTTAATTATAAGCCTACACTTAAAATGAAGTTTAAATCATCATAGACTATGATAAAGGAAAAAACTGGAAAAAAATCTGCTATCTTCCACTTTTTAGAGGAAAGTCGAAGATAGCCATGAGTGGAGGCGTTATATACCATGGACCTGCCAGTAGGCAGTTCACTGAGAGAGATAGGGAGAGAGAGACTATGATTTCTAATTTGATTTTACTTTTTATGTGCGTGCTGTTTGATTTGTTTTCTGTTTTTTTTCCAGTCAAATTTTGACTAATAAAATTGTAGATATATATATATATATATATATATATATATATATATATATATATATATATATATATATATATATATATATATACATGAAAAATGTAAATTTTCCTTCTAGCGGAGAAAGAAAGAAGGAAAGCGGAGAAGAAACTGGCGGACTCTAAATCAGCTTTCACAGAGCTGGACACTAATAGAGATGGATTGTAAGTAAATATTTACTTAGCTTATATTTTAGGCTTAATTGAGTTTATTTTGTCAAGGTATGATAAAGGCCCTTGTAGTGGAGTTTGGCTTTTTTAATTAATCATAAATTTTTGCTTTTTAATACTTAAGAGTACATCATGAAGTAGAGTTATTCTAAATCAATCGTTCAATCTTTATTAAATATTTTATTGATTGAATTAAATTTATTGTTCTATAGATTATATTTAAGCCCTCTATAATACTTTGATTATTTGTAACACATTTTATAGTGTGTAAAAAAATTTTGTTTAAATATAAGTAAAGATTTATTTTTGCTCTGAAATGGATTCTCCATGAAAATGTCACTTGAATCAGTGCTGGAAAAGTACTTTAATTTATGAAACTAAAAAAGTAAAAGTAAAAGTATTTATTTTTGGGAGTCAGAAAGTAAAAGTAGAAGTAATTTTTTTTTTCAAAACAATAAAGTAAAAGTACTTATTTTTAGGAATTAAAAAGTAAAAGTATTTATTTACCAGTATCAAAAAGTAAAAGTATTTTTTCTAATTATGAAGAACAATTGTTTCTAAAATATAGCAACGCATTGATATATTCATCCGGAATATGCTAATAAAAAAATCACATTTGTTTTAGTAAATCTCAAATCATATCGCAGTATATTATATATACTATATAATATTACATATATTGTAATACAGCACGTCATTTGAATATTTCTTTGTTAATATATTTTTGGATTACCTTGCGCCACGTTAGCACAATTAATGTAATCCAATAGCACAATAAAACAATGAAGAAAATAGGAAAAGTTAAGTTTCAGTATCCAAATCCAATAATATATTTATATTATTAAGATAATGCAAATTATATTTAGCCTATACCCTATTGCAATTTAGTAATACTTTATTACTATACAGTCTACACTCGATACTCTTATTATGTACTACAAAAAGCTCGCACTACTGAATAAATCTGTATAAAATAAACCCAACTAGGTACTACAATTACATTAGACATCTTAAACAGAAGCCTTAAATTCTGCACTTTAGTAATCTATATATTATTATAATGTTACTTAAGGCCTATTTAGTTTTCAGTGTTACTTATAGCGCCTATTTAGTTTTCAATTTTAAATTCTATATATAAGCATATAAATGTAGATACACGTTTGAGTAGAATTCAACAGATTCTACAGGTTATAGCTAAGTGTTACTTGCAATTTTATTGCATTCAACACCATGCCTTTGATCTAGTGGATCACTTAATCAATGTCTTTGATCTAATTTGAATGTCTCAATAGCGCAATGGTTAGAGGTGTAGATAACATCATGAAGTTTTAAATGACAGACTCTGTGGTGAGTTGAACCCTTGTGGGTTCGAATCCCAGCCACGCTGATCTGAGAGTAAAATCTTGGACATTCACTGGACTGGTTATACGGAAAATGGACAAAATAGCCTTACGGATATAATGTGGCCTTAAAAGTGATAGTTATCAATGTAGTTGATCATTTCACTATAATGTGTGTTATTATTATGAACAAAGCACAGGCTTCCAAGAGTGACGTGCATGAATCATTGAAAGTTGAAAGACGGCATCGGTCTAGTAATAATAATCGATTGAATGTGTCGCTTAGATGTCTGAAGTAGCGGTGTAGTTATATTTCAGACTAGCGCCTTTGATCATAGTTGATCAAAGTGAAGCTTCATATATGGCCTGTCAATCATCGACACTTTAGTGTATTACAAATAATTTAAATTAAACTTTTTAAAGTCTTGACTAGATCATATTTAATGCCTCTGGTTTTACCCGATAACAGGGCCACCATGAAAAAGTACTTTTAGACTAAACAAAAGTAAAAGTTTTTTTTTCGAAATTGTAAAGTAAAAGTATTTCATTTTTCAAAGTCGAGAAGTAAAAGTAAAAGTACTGACAAAACGTCAAAAAGTAAAAGTAATTTTGAAAGTAAAAGTAAAGTACTTTTCCAGCACTGGTTTGTATTGGGTAATAGTATGCAAGTACAGTTTCTTGTTTGCATTTGCCAGTATGTTGCTATTAATGTTCTGTGCAGAGTTTCAGTGGCAGAGCTTCAGACGCACAGAGAGTTTGATATTGATAGCAATGGGGAAGTGTCGTTGGAAGAAGCTAAGGTGAGTTGATGCATTGGATAATTTAGGAACTTATGCTTATGTCGGTTGTAAAATTTATAAAATAAGTAAACGAAACACTAGAGTTTAGTTGACATTCAGTACAGTGTTTCTGTTTTGTAAAATTGTCGTAGTCATAAACCTGCTTACCGCCGATCTTATAAAGCGAAGATCAGAACGATCATCATCGTAAGTCGCTTTTGCATCTTATGAACGAGATGTCGGTCGGTATCTGAGCTGATTTCAGCTACATGTGACGGGATAGTTATTGTTTCGAGATCGGGCGGTTATTCTCACCGGTAGATTAAAACAAAAGTCGTCGCCAGGGGCTGATACTCAACCGTCGCAGGTGGCTCCAGCCCATAGGAGAGCGCGAAATCCGCTGAAATGGTTAGAATTCTTGGAAATGTGACGTTACAGACTCAAGATAAAGGTGAGAATAGAGAAGTTTCATAGTATGCAAAAGGCAGATTGGTAGTTATCTCGCGGATAAAGTCAAATGGTAGAGATTGCTATCAGCGAGAATATCTTTCCGTTTATAATATTGGGTATAATTGTTGGAATATGGTCTGCTGTTTTGGTGAGTGATATGTATGCATAACTAGATATAATCATAAAACTAGCATCTTTTACATCTGATTGCAAGAGTTTTATTATAAATGTTTAATTTTTATTTGAATGCTTTTCAAATGTGTTTAAAGTTTTAACTGAGAGTTGTGCTCAGTCACTTAGGTCAATCATATCGTTGCGAGTCGCCTTTACTGTTAGCGAGCAAGTGGCCAAGGACAATACTGGTTGGAATTAACTTAAAAACTTGAAGCTTAACCTTAAAGCCTAATTGCTTAGTCCCTTCAATACGTACATGTAGATAATAGTGTAGACATTCACTGGACTGTACATTCACTGAACTGTACATTCACTGGACTGTACGTTCACTGGACTGTACATTCACTGGACTGTACATTCACTGAACTATACATTCACTGGACTGTACATTCACTGGACTGTACATTCACTGAACTGTACATTCACTGGACTGTACATTCACTGAACTGTACATTCACTGGACTGTACATTCACTGGACTGTACATTCACTGGACTGTACATTCACTGAACTGTACATTCACAGGACTGTACATTCACTGGACTGTACATTCACTGAACTGTACATTCACTGAACTGTACATTCACAGGACTGTACATACTTATTGGATGAACAAATCATGAAAGTGGTTTTGATTAATTATACATCTTTCTTTGTGTAGGAATACCTAGAGGATAATGAAGCCGTGAACGAGGCGCTATTCCTGGAGAAGATAGGGGAGAACACACCCCAGATCTACACCACCGCCGCTCCTCCACCTGAAGCCACTCCACCAGCTCAGGATGACGCTGACAAGCCTCTCAGCACCGAGGAGCTCGATGAAGAGAGATTCCACGATGAGGAGGATGACGATGAAGATGAGGATGAAAATGATGATAAGGTTTATAAACAGTAATTCACAGTTTTTTCAAGATGTTGGTTTTCTCCATGCCATGATTTTTGCGAGGCCTATATCAGCAGTTCTATTGCCAGAAATTACTTTGCCATGGGCTCTTCCAGTTTATTAGTTGCTTAGAGAGCTTTTTTTGTGTCTACTACATTTATATTCATTGCTGCACTGCTTTGCTGAAAAAAACCATTGGTATGAAAAGTGAATTTGGAGTCTTACAAATGAATTTATAGAGAATAGGGTCTATAATTTGATTGGTCTAGAAAGAGGAATGAATCATTCAGTTGTGCTAATTTGCACTGTCGCTTATGGTGTGTTTTAGTTCAGGATATTGCTTTACAAACTTTCATCCATTAGGTCATTGATGTAGATATGCTTCTTTAATTTAGCTCTAAAATAATGAAACACATAATTTAATGTTTTAAATGTCGATGAAATTCAGTTTTACATTTTGAGATAGATGATTTAATTGGATTAATGACGATGTCAAGGACTTCTTAGTCTTTTCTTTCATAGTTGATATCAGATTTAGTTGAGTTATTTAATGGCTAGGAAAACCTAGTTTAACATCAGTTTCATTTTCGAGTAGCATGTCTGTGACGGGGTGAACACTGGATTTGAACCCTGCACCTACTGATCTGCTGTCGAACAACTTGTTAACAAGCCACCAGCTCAGCCAATTTGTACTATATACACATTTACAGACTGCATCATAAAAATGACCCCTAAACATTTTCATAACTTTTGCATCAGATATCTGTTTTCGTGTAAATTTCAGAATTCATTTTTGGGCCAATTCTACACGTTTCCTTCGAATGTCATGACAACAAATGTTGTGCAAGTTGATTTATACCTTTTTTTTGTGCGGCAGCCCTACATTTTGATGCTAATGCGTTGTACTTATCACTGAATTATATTATTTTTTTGGAGAGTATTACTGATCTATAGTTTTCATTAAAGTTGCAGACTACTGCTGGAATGTTCACATGCTTGGAAAAAGCCTCTTAATGTTTACTAGGTTTGAAAATTAGTGACATCACAATAATCCAAAAATTTAAACCACACTAGTGGTGTCTTGAAGTATAAATTACGTAACTCGGTATCTAGCTTCACATCCACTGACGACTTTGAGCATCTTAACTATATCTAGGAGACAGCCTTCTGGTTCTTTTGATTCGATACCTTTGGATTATCGTATTTTGCGTATTTGTTAAGAAACGAGCAGTTACAGTAGTTCAGTTCAAAAACTATCTGTTTGCAATGTTGATGAAATTTACATACATTATTCGAATATCTGTATTGATCTAGTGATTGTTGTGTTTTCAACTTCTAGTTTAATAAACCTGAAGAGAAGAGATCAGATGATGACTTCTTTCCAATGCCTGACTACGATGATGAAACAAAGAAGCTCATGGGAGGTCTGTAGTGTTTTGCAGACATTTTAAGATAATTTACTACATAGAACTGTTTCTATCTTCACTAAACTTTGTATGGATTAGTTTTAATCGTAGATTCTATTTGATCGTGGACTAGTAATAGAAGATCGATGGACTCTCTGGTTTTATTTTCACTATTAAAATAAAACCAGATAAAATAAAATAAAACCTTCGATCAAGTGGAAAGAACGATAAAGGGAACTTTGTATATGATTCAACACTTGTAGGTTTATATGGGCTTTCTTCTTAAAGTTTTCGGATTTTCAGCATTTGCTCTGTGTTGTCTAACCAGAGTTCTATTGAATTTAATTCAATTTTATGCTAAAGATCCTGTTGCGATTCCCTTCTTAATTTTGGTCTCGCTTTCTCTTGTGGTCTCTGTGTGCTCGGTCGTCGTCGTGTGGTGCTTCGGCACCTGTTTGAGTAGAGTCCACAAGAGACGCCCCTGACATTGCCTTATGGCGAGGAACTGGACGTTAAATTCATATTGATTGAATTTAGTCAGGAGGTGTGACATTTTTACCTTGGTTTGTTGATTTGATGACAATAATTATGTAGTAGAAGGCTACTACTGAAGATTGTGAAGTAAGGTACAATCGTAGTGTATGATTCTTTGTAGTCCGTTAAGATTTGTGACCTTAATGCTATATAACAGTTGCATTCATCTATTGCATAGTACTTTATAACATCTATTATTTAATATTTTAGGAAATTTGTTCCTCTAACGTTCCTCCACTTCACTGCTTTGCAGAATCTTAATTATGAATAGTAGAATGCCTTAGGTTCCATATTTGCTAGACTGTCTTATGTTCAATATTTCTAATTATGGAGTGAAACTATTTGTTGTTGTTGTTGTTGTGTTCAGTCGCTGAGTCAGCCAGACAACAGTTTAAGTCGATAGAAGATAAATACCGAGACGTGGAGAATGAAATGAAGTGAGTGGACAGTTCGACTTGTGTAGAGTTTTTAGGCATATTTTCATATTGATGAGAACACAAGTAAAAGTAGTTTTCTATCTTTTTTCGGCTAAGCTCCCTATTTTGTGACTGAGGATAGGTTGTATATGTAGAAAGATATATTTTATTTTCACGAAATCACATAGATATAATATGTAAACACAAGTTGAACAATTGACATACAGACCCAACGGCTCTGACGTGTGTCCATCAAGGCTACAATTATTTTAAAAGCTGTTATACTATTTAGAATTTTATGCGCAGATTCACAGAATTTAGAATTAACTATGGAATTTGCAAGGATTGTAGCTGAGTTTCTAGTTAGGGATGGACACAGTTGCCCAATCTGACAAATTCAACAGAAAGAAGTGCGGCAAACAGAAGGGTTCTGGTTATTCATGTCCCGACCCTAGTTAAACTTGGATTAAAGGGAAGATGGTGATGATGATTGAATTGTACTGTTTCAATGTATTCTATTCGGTGCATTGTATAGTATTGTATTGTGTGGTGTTGTCTTGTAATGTGTAGTGATATAAACAAGCTGCTGGAGCTTGACCTGGGACCGGACAGTGTGTACTACTCGCTGAAGGGGCAATGCTACGACTTCACTGATAGAGAGTATACATACAGCCTCTGCCCATTCGATAGAGCCTCCCAGAGAAGCAAAGCAGGAGGTGGTGAGACCAGCTTAGGGTTCGTATTTCTCTTTGTTTGTTGTTTCGTAGTTTTGTTTTATATCTTTAAACGTATATATATTAGACTCGAAAACGCTACGTAAAAGTGTGAGTTTAGATTTAAACTACCAATCTTTAAGCGAATTATCAGTATGCAGTATAGAACAAAATCGCTATAATAATTTTTTTGATAGCTCTCTGGTGTAGTATTGTTTAGCTATCGCACTTGTGTATTTTAGTTTGCACTGTTTCATTGAAAGACACTTGTTATATTTGTTTAGCTGTCTAATTGACAAATTAAGATCTACATTTGTATATGTTGATTTGAAGTTATTTCTTTGTTTACACTACATAGTTGTAGGTGTATAAGTAGTAGTGTGTACGCTTATATGTAGATGTAGCATTGACAGCAGGATTTAACGCACTTGGTTTAGTTGCACATCAAAAAATGAAATTAAGATTAGTCGGCCTCGGTTAGTACATGGTTAGATGAATGTCTTAATAGCGTAAGGGTGACGTCATGAAGTTTTAAAAGTCGGACCCTGAGGTGAATTGAACCCTCGTGGGTTCGAATCCCAACCGCGCTGATCTGAGAGTCAAATCTCGGACATTCACAGGACTGGTTATATGGAGAATGATCAAAAATTTCCCGACGGTTTAAACATGTGGTATTAAAAGTGATAGATATCAACATGGTTGATCATTTCACCATAAAGCATGTTTACTGTACTTTCACCTTAGAAAACCGAGTGTTGACAGCTTTGGATGAAAAATCCTAAGGTGTTGGAAGGTTATTCTTAAATCGGCGCCGGCTGCGATTGATGTGCCATCAAAAGGCAACGATTACTAATAACCATGGAGAGGAGGAGGAGGACATGGGCCTTAAACAAGCATCTGTGCTTCCTGACCCAGTGTGCCGTTATGTTTTGTTATTTTGTATTTGTTTACGTACATGTATGTAACATTGTATATGTGTATATATATTTGTGGATGTGACATTGTTTAGATGCATATGTAGATGCAGCATTGCATGCGCGTATATATAGATGTTGATAACACTGTATGGTAGTGTGTATATGTAAGTGTGACACTGTGTATGTGTACTTGTGTGTATATGTAGGTGTAGCACTGTGTATGTGTATGTTTAATTGTATATATAGGTGTAGCACTGTATATGTGTATGTGTACTAGTGTGTATGTAGGTGTAGTACTGTATATGTGTATGTGTACTTGTGTGTATATGTAGGTGTAGCACTGTGTATGTATATATGTACTTCTGTGTACGTGTAGGTGTAGTACTATATATGTGTACTTGTGTGTATATGTAGGTGTAGCACTGTGTATGTGTATATGTACTTGTGTGTATATGTACCTATATGTGTGTGTATGTGTACTTGTGTGTACGTGTAGATGTAGCGCTGTGTATGTGTGCTCGTTGTAGGAGATGGGGTGAATGGAATGGACCTCCAGACAACAAGTACGCCTCTATGAAGTACACAGGAGGTCAGAATTGTTGGAATGGACCTGATAGATCTGCTCAGGTAATCTATCTATCTAGTTGTCAGTCTATTAGTAGCTTGCTGTGGGGTAGAGCATGTTACTACGAGCTATGAATGTGATTTGTTTTTTTATTTTTTTAACAATTTCTTAATTAATGTCAAACTTTCAAAACTTAGAAGTCTTAACAGTTGAAGTGGTTAGATATTTACCAACAGCGTCATCCTGTCACACAAGAATTTTTTAGTTATTTCAGGATTATGTGATGCATGAAACTGAGAGTATGGCTTGATATTGATGATGTTTTAAGACTAATAAAGATTTTAAATGATGCTGGTAATTTAGTGGAAATGAGGGAATATATTAGCGCCAAAACTATCGAATTATTAGGATTGAAAGCTGTGTAATGAATACTGTTGTATTTTTTATTTTAAGTTGAATCTGACAGAATGTAATATCAACTTGTAATGAGAAGGCTTTCTCAGCAAGAATCTAAATCATGGACCCATTTAATATGATGAGGACATCCCGTAGTCCGCGTTAAACCTGCACATTCCTTGTAATTCACTGAAAAGCACATGGTAGATATCTGGTAAAGCATATAGTCATTCTTATGTAGTTTTCTGCGCTGATTTCAAATATGTCAACCATTTAGTTCTATCACGTCAAGTTTTTGAGATATCCACAAAAACAGATTTTGACTTTAAGTACTTTACTGCGATGGCCACACTGATCGCAATAAAAAAAAGTCTGGTAGTGGTATCACTGCACAGTCTGCACTGTTTACAGAATTTGTTGTTATTTATTCTATTTTATGAAAATTTAAATAAATTGCATAAATTTAATAAAATAGCACTTCAAAGACTGTCTCAAAAGTGGAACATTCTAAATTATAATTATTCAGCTGAATATAAAATAATGGATTCTAGGCGTTGTGTTTATTCACCAGATTTATTTTGTTATGTGTGTGGATATTTAACAAATGCATCTCATCGTAAATGAAGAGCAAAGTAACGAGTCCACTCCTGCCAATGACTCTGATTCCGACTATGATGCACGAGGAGGGATCCATCTTATTAGCACCGCTGAGCTCAATGATCTTGTGAGAGACCTAGCGTTAACAAAACGTCAAGCCGAATTGCTTGGTTCTCATCTTAAGGATTTCAATTTACTAGCTCCAGGCACCGTGACAACAAGTTTTCGCCACAGTCAACGAGATCTCGTTCAGTACTTTGGCATGAGTGATGACATCTGCTACTGTAGAGATGTTGACAGTCTGCTATCAAGTCTTGGAATAGAGCAGAGTCGAAGAATGGCGATTGTTTATAGACTCTTCTAAGACCAGTCTTACAGTAGTGCAATTACACAATGGCAACAATTATGCTTCTGTGCCTATTGGTTATTCAGTGAGTATGAAAGAGACATATGAAAATATGTCACTGCTTCTAGATATATTAAGCTACCGTCATTACAACTGGAGTATTTGTGGTGATTTGAAGGTGATCAGTATCCTTATGGGTATGCAGACAGGGTACACCAAGTACTGTTGTTTTATATGTGAGTGGGACAGTCGTGATAGGGCACTTCATTACATACAGAAAAACTAGCCAGTTAGAGATAGAATGCTGGCATGAGTTAAGAATGTCCTTCATCCCCCCTTAGTTGAGAGAGACAGAATTCTAATGCCCCCACTTCACATAAAGTTGGGACTGATGAAGAATTTTGTTAAGGCTTTCGATAGCAACTCTGAAGCCCTTCTGTATTTGCGCAGCATATTTCCAGCAGTTAGCGATGCAAAAATTAAGGAAGGCGTATTCGTAAGCCCCCAAATCAGGAAAGTCATGACCGACAATCACTTCGAAAGCAAACTGACTGGTATTGAAAGAAATGCTTGGGTGGCTTTTAAGTCCGTGGTGGTGAATTTCCTGGGGAATAACAAGTCCAGTGATTATGTGAATATTGTTGAGAAATGTATTCACGCGTATCGATGTATGGGCTGCAACATGTCATTGAAAATTCACCTCCTAGACTCACATTTGGATTTCTTTCCAAAGAACCTTGGTGCGATAAGTGACGAACATGGTGAACGGTTTCACCAAGACATCTCTGTGAAATCAAGATATCACGGGAGATGGAGTGACGCTATGTTAGCTGACTACTGCTGGTTGCTTCAAAGAGATATGCCACACGCTCAGTATCAAAGAAAGTCATCTTCAAAGAAATTCAAGCCAAACACACCATAAGAATATATGGTGTCCTTTCAAATTTTTAAGAAACTAATTTCGAACTTCTTTATGTTTTGGCAACTAATATTATAAAATTATATTGATTTAAATGTTTCAGTAGTATTCTATATAGCAAAAGAGAGCTGGTTTTAAGCTTCCATCATTACTTTGTGTTCTTGTGCACGTTCTTTCATTTAGTATAAACTATAAAAAAAATAAAATCACGATATCTCCAAAACTATACGTGATACAGAAAAACGGATTGCATATTTGAAATCAGAGCGTCGAGTTTCATTAGAAACATTTATTGGATTATCAGATATCCCAAAAAAAATTTTGTGTCAATCAGTCAATATATATAGCTTTATTCACCACTCAGGTAGCAAGACAAGAAACAAATACAATACAATCATACAAGTAAACACAAAAATAACGTTGACAAAAAATCAACGCAAGCATACACTCAATCAACTCAAAATTATAACTAAAAATTAATTAAATGATTTCTAGCGATCGTTCAAAGTAGTTTCGCAATAATGACTTCTCGTCAAGTCTCTCAACCTGGAAGCTCTCTGGTAAGATACAGTTATCACTAACGTTCACGCAGTATTTATTAATTAATGGCAATAACTCTCCATTGAAGCAATTAAAGTATTTACAAGTGTTATCAGAAAGACACAATTTTCTCAAAAAATTAAATCTTCTATTTGCAATCTTAAGTTCAATCGGAAATTGACCTGAAAAAAATTGACATTGCTTAATTGTGTTTTTATCGAAAGTACGAAATAACTTGCTAAATAATTGAGAATAAGCATTTTCTAGGCTCTGAATCACAGATTTTGACATTTCTACACATTCAGAACCATACAGCAAAATAGGTATGCAATATGATTTAACAAGTGAAATTACTACAGAAGGTGCAGAGTTGCCCCCAATTTTGCTGAAGATAGCGTTAAGTGGCCTAAAAAATTTATGTTTACGATTTTGAAAATTGATTTTGAAGCTTTTAGAAGACACCAAAATTAATCCCAAATAACGTATTTCATTAACCCACTCTATGCTTCTGTTATCAATTATCATATTAATGGACTTAATATTATGTCTAGGACCAATTCTAATGCAGTATGTCTTACTACAATTAACACTTAGACCTACACTAGCTAATGCATGTGTGCTGATATCAATTAGAGACTGCAAATCTTTCACTGTTAATGATAATAATATTAAATCGTCCGCATACATAAAGAATTTGCAGCACAGAGAAGATACGAAACAACCAATTTTGGATTTTTCAAGTTTAACTAGCATATCATCGACACATACAATAAACAAAATTGGAGATAATATGCCGCCCTGTCTAACTCCCGAAGTAACGACAAAACTACTTGATACAGCATCATTCCACTTAACACGTGAATTTAATTTACCGTAACAATTTATCAATAGTTCAATTAGCACTCTTGGTAATTTTCTGTTTATCAATTTGCAGAATAGCATTTTTAAATTAATTTTATCAAATGCTTTCGATACATCTAACGAACAAGTATTGACAGTAGAGCTTTTAGTTGTGAAATATTCAATAGTTTTTCTTAAAGAATAAATTGCATTACTACATCCCACCTTTTGTTTAAAACCAAATTGACGAATGGATGTCAGGAAATAATTGCCCACATAACGCAATATACAACTTTCAAATATCTTGGACAGCATGCAACTAATTGTTATGCCTCTATAATTTTCAATTTTGACATGATCACATTTCCTGTCACCCTTAGGAATTGGGATAATTATTCCCTCCCCAAAAGCAGCAGGATGTGCATATTGAAAATGTTCACATGTAATATTATCTAATCCAGATGCTTTGCCTTTCTTCAACTTGCTTATTACATCATCAACGGTAGCAACTTCAAATTTTATATCCAAATTATCACCGATATAATTAGAAAATCTTCAAAATTATCGCCCAAATCACCTGAATTTTTGTTGTTCAATTTTGAAAAATATTCCGCGAAATTATTAGCAATTACATTAATATCGTTAATATTATTAATTAAGGTGCAACATTTAGACTTAGAAGCACCAAACTTTGCATTCCAAACGTTCCAGAAATTATTATTATCTTTATGTAAGAGAGCCTCATGCAGTGAGTTTGAAAGCTGATTTCTTTCAGTTTTTATTTTATTAGCTAAGAATGATTTATATTCACGTTTAGCTTTCGCTTTGGCTGTATAGCTATCCCCAGATTTAGGGCGTCCTGATTCTTTCCACACATTGTGAGTCTGAATAGATTTTTCTTTTAAGGTATTACCCTCGGCATCCCACCAATATTTGTAAAAATTATTTTTTTTTACCTTAATATTTTCAGCGGCTGCTTTATTTAAACATAGAATTATGGTTTCATAAAATTATTCTACAATATCATTGTTTGAAACATGACTAGAACGTGCATACGATGCCGCAAAATGTTTCATATTATGCCATAATGGTGTGAACAATGCATACGTAGAATCATGGTACAATTTCAAATCGCTAT
Source organism: Enchytraeus crypticus (assembly GCA_905160935.1). NCBI lineage: Eukaryota > Metazoa > Annelida > Clitellata > Enchytraeida > Enchytraeidae > Enchytraeus > Enchytraeus crypticus. The sequence goes on from CAJHZI010000546.1 coordinate 1,804,393, forward strand.
GGTCCCAGCGCAAAACATTATGAGAGCAATTAACCTTAGGCCTACTCTGCTCTTGAACGAGGTTGTCCGTTGCTGATGTGACTTTAGTCAGGTCAATACAATCACTGATAGTTAATAAGACAGAATTATGATCTGACATATTTAAAGGACTATCAATGATATTGCAATCTGGAACACTTAAGTAAAGATTCCTACTAATAATACAGTAGTCTATTAAACTATATCTGCCAGCTGCTTCATTGGAAAAAGTATAATCCAAGGAATCCGCGTTAGATAAAAAGTTATCACATGATAACAATTCACATTGAAACATAAACTGTTTAAACATAGTTTCAGACCAGTCTTTTTTTCCGCTTATAAGATTTAGATTTAAATCACCTCCTAAAACAACATTGCAATCTTTAAACTCCTGAATTATTATTTCAATTTCAGCCAGGGTATCATTAAATATTTCTTTATCGGATTCTGTTTTAATATTTGGCATATAAACATTTACAAATAAAGTTTTATCAATTAAGATGCAAACAAATCTCTCACTCGCTTTAGTGCACCTTATAAATGTAACTAAATCAAGTTTTATTAGCACTCCTACTCCCTCACTTGGGCGCCCAATTAGAAGAGACGAAGAGACCTTATGTTCCATAGCGGAGATCTCGTAAAACATATAATTGTCAGACAATTTCTCAATTTTGTGCATATTGTCAGGAGTAAGCTAGAGTTCTTGTAAAAATAATGTATCTGGTGTGTTAAATTATTGTTAGAATTGCACAATGAATTTAAAAGTATTTTGCCTTGATTAAATCCGTGACAGTTGTAAGTCATAGCGACTAGAGTACTATTTATTCAATGGGGCCATTTTTAGACTCATCTGTCGCAGTTTCGCTTGCTACTGCCAATTCAATGGCACTACTACACGCAGAATGAACAATGGCTGACGTATTGGCTTTCACGGCCTCCTGTACGTCTACGATTCCATTTCTAAGTCCGAAACGCTTTCATTGTCTCTATTAATATTGTCACTCGACTGGGCTGTCGCAGATTTCTCATTCACAACACCAGGTGCAAGAATATCAGCTGTGATCGTAATGTTCGTGTTATTATTATCAGCTGCTGCAGATTTTAGTGAATTTACAGCGACTGCGGAACTATTACAAAGGCATTGTCAGTTAGATCGAGTAATTGCTCTACTGCTATTGACTCTGTCTTGTATCTCCATTTGCGAACAATAATTACAATCGGCCAAGAAGATTTCAGCAGCAACGTGGATTTATGTTTTTTGTCTATGGCTAACTTAAAAGACCGCGATGTTTGATTAGTCTTAGTAACATCAAAGCAAAACAAAACCTTGATGTTAAGTCTCGCACACTGTTTCCTGATATCGTCAACCTCGTGTTCTTTCTTAACATTATATATGCCGAATACAGATTTTTCTGCTGTCGGACCCTTCGGAGTGGCAGCTCTTATCATACCAGATTTGGCGTTTCCGACAACTTTCGCTCCAGACGAAGTAGGCCTGGAGGCTACAGCTTGCTTACGAGTTCCTACCGTAGAAGTATTACGTGAAACTTCTTGATCAGTCACTACAGCCTGAGCGTAAGAATTTCTCGATACAGTGTTATTTCGCTTTTGATGACTGTCACCCGCTAGCACTGAGTCTATAGGCGAAATATTAGCTGCATTGGCAGACCGTTTCTTAATACCACGGTATACAACGAATCCATTGTCGTCCGATTTCGAAACTTTTGGAGTCACTCTTTGATTGATGGACTTCATTGACAGATAGCGACGCCTCACTGGTTTTCACAGGCCTGCTTTCTGAAACCTTCACAGCAGCTGACTGGCTTAGAACGTTTAGGCTTGATCTACCTGTATTGTTCGTAGCTTTTGCATTATTCCTTGTCAGAATGAAGTTTGCTGACATCTGTCGAACGGACTGTAGTGAAGACATTGAGTTTTCACAAACCTCCTTTATATAGTTTTCCAGTCTGTCTAATCTGGACCAGAGAAGATCCAGATCCCCCTCCAGGATCCTTGACGACGGGATATGATCGGGATGGTCCGACACGAATAGAGGGAGACCACCCGTGAGCCCCCGCTCATCCATGAAATAAAAGATGGCAACGATATCCTCAAACTCGACAGAGGCTTTCGAGTTGTTGTCACGTCTTTTTCTAATAGACTTAGGAATATGCGGAATATCCAATTTACCGACGGTATCCAATAGCAGTTTTTTTTCGCAGAAACTATATCGTCATGATTATAGAATTTCAGAATTACCGATTTCAGAGTTTTATTAGCTGATTTACCTATCTTATTTGTTAAGAAACATAACAAATTTGACACAACTAATTCTCGAACAGCCGCCATGTTGGCAGCAATATAGAGTGTACAGATTATAATCTGTACACTCTATATTGAAGATTAATAAATATATATGTTGGACCAGTGTTTACTATCAATGATTATCATTATTAATTTGAAGCATTTAATGCTAGTGCTGGAATTAGTAGGAACTCTATTTAAGTTTCTTATAATGCGTTTTGATGGTTCTATGATCGTATGTGTACGTGTATACTTGTATGTATGTGTGATGTATCTTGATCCTGTCTGTTTTTGACGAATAAAGAAATGCATATATATATGTTAATAATAATTAATTTAAATTTGAACTCTACTAGTTTTACATGTATATATTAATTATTTAACCAACCGTGTTTATTGATTTATATGAACAGATAGAGATTCACTGTGGATTGAACACAGAGTTAGTTGCAGCGTCGGAGCCGAATCGTTGCGAATATCTATTTGTCTTTAACACGCCGGCAGCATGCAGTCGTCCCTCTAGCGCCACAACCAATCAGCCTTCTCAGAGCACAACTGGGCGTGTCGAACTCTAGGGCGGGGCTATGAAAGGACGCGTTGATAACACTGATAATTAATTATTGACTCTTTGATATCTTGCTATAGTGTCTCTGACGTCATCCGCTTATTATGAAATGATTTATTTGATTTATTAACTTTGATGGACTAATTCATAGTATAGCTTGTTTTATAACTTGTCTTGTTTCTTCTGCTATTAGAGAAAAGGATTAGCATCGTAATTATTTTGAAAATAACAATAAGGAATTTATTAAGTTATGCATATTATAATGAATGTTAATCTAATATGACAAATTCGATTCGATTAATAGCTGGCTTTGACAGCTCCGTTATTTTGTTGGCGCAAGTATATTACGTATAGATGTTAAGAAAAGCTAGAGGATAGATAGGCAATTAGAAAAGTTGTATGCAGTGGATTTAATATTCTATTTACGACATTTATGAATTCTGCTGAAGCTCTGGAAATATGTCATAGGCTGTACAAGGGTTGACGTATTAACTGCTATAAGCCTTGACTTGACTATTATAGATGTCGTAGGTGATTAGTTGTATCTTTGACTTTCTATATATTATCCTACTTAACAATTTATTATCTGAGTATGTTAAATCTACTAAGTAATTATTATAGATATAAGATATCGTTGTAAGTGATTTACTTATGACTGTTCACTAATGCTTCACTATAATTATGTCAAGTTGTGAAACCGTAAAATTATTAAATTCTAATTATGGTAACGATCTATATCTTGAAGTTTCGTGTTTAAATGCTGAGCTTGATGCGAATTCTAACAAAGCTGGTAGTCGTATGGCTCTGTTTCAAATTTGAAGAGCAAAAAATTGAAAGTAAACCTTTTAGAATTATTATTGAAAACTCCGAAGTGTATTCTATTACCATGAGCTGCAAAAGATTCTGAAAAACTCATGTATACAGGCTATGTGCAATTTTGTGCATATATATAAATTATATTTTCATTTCGCGTCAGTAATATTTTCTAGTACGTATATATTATAGCTAGGGCCTACATAATGTTTTAGCTTGCCGGCAGTGTATGTGGTTTTGTAATTCTGCCTTTATGTTTTGTTATATATCACGTTGCTCTTTCATCATTAATTCTCACAGCTTTCAGTATCCGGGGACGAGACTATTGGGGGGGGGGGGGGGGGCGGGCTAAGTTCAACGTGCTCAGCCCTAAACTTTCAACGCCTTGTCCTTATAGGGCCTATAGGTTACATAGGGACTAGAATCAAGCCCCCCCGTTTACCCTCACCCCCTTATTTCATGTCCCTAGTCTCGTATCGGCCATTATCTCTCTCACAAACGCGCACAAACATTCTCTGTTTTTATTTGTTATGTGTGCACGTCAGCAATTATGAAATTTTTAGAGCATGTGTCGTATCACTTGGTTTAGCCTAAAATAGTGACGTTATTTTTTTAAGATAACTTATCTCTTTTTATATAACATCAGGTGTTTTACAGTTGTGAATTTAGAAGATATTAATCACGTACTTTACTACTTTCCTGGCTTATCCAGTTTACGCCACTTGATTCTTTTGCATTGAGCGATGGACTTACGCAGTTTTGGATCTCGCTTTTTCTTCAGCTCTACATTGCTTTCATCAGTCTGATTTTCAGTAATTTGTAAAGCATTTAATAGACTAATAGGGGGGGATATGGCGTAACGGTTACAGTGTTTGCCTCTGATGCGAGTCGCGTGGATTCAAGGCTCAGGTCAGTCAGCATATGATGGATATCACTTTTTACCCATGGAAGGTTAATCATGTATCGAAGCTTGCAGCCAGTTGGCGCTATAATAGCAAACGATAGATTCATCAATATATGCAATAGTATACATCAATTCTGTATGAACACTTAGCAATAGGTAACTTTATCATTCCGTTTTCGTAACAGTGTTCCCCTGCTGTGTCCGATTGCACTGAAGAATAGACCAACCGTAAACTGCTCGTGTCGTAAGAGGCAACTAAGCAAGAACTGAAAAAGGCAACGAGAATCCTCACCAGAAGCCATATATTTCGCAAGCTATAATCTACAAATGGTATAAATAATGTATAGTGAAGGGATTAACTTTTGTGGAGGGAGACGCGGGCCTTTACCGCTTGTCTATTATACATTTCTCACAATCAGCATGTTTAAATTAAGAAAAATTCACATTAATGCCTTTTACATAAAACGGTTTTATTATACACAAATTGTTATTACGAAATAGACAGCTATGCAATTGAAATGTTAATCATAATAATTACATGTATATTGAACAATTAAAAGTCAGGTAATAAAATTGCAGCTACAGTAGAAAATCACTTTTAATTATCAACAACAAGTTATCTAAAGCAACAGACAAGATAGAAAACATATAAACAACAGACCAAGCACCTGCTATAAGGCATTGATAGACTATAGTTAGGGCCAGTATTCGCCTGTTTACAGCAATCACTTCTTGTTTAGCTATTGCTTATGGCACTAGTAGGATATTTTGTATAATAGGCACCGATAGTTATAGTCTATCATATATTTAGGCACTGGTAAGTTTCACTTTCAAATATCGGACAGCGAATTATATTTAAATGCAAAGATTAAAAATATTTGAAACTACTGCGAATATTGAAAACTACTAAATAAAAATAATAAAAGATGACAACAACACAACAGAAAATGTGCACAATATTCTCCTACATTATATTCAAAATCGCTATCAACAGGATGAACTGCAAAAAAGTTCGTACTGCGCACGTTGTGCACGTCTTTAAATGCTGGTTAGTATCTCATAAAGTTTCTCATAAAGTTTCTCGAATATACGTTTAAGAGGTTTACAATTGAATAAAATAAATTTCTGTAAGCATTAAATACATTTCTATCGTTCAATTTCTATGATTTTTATTAATCACTTGCATGCAAATTCCAATCAAGAATAGCTAATATAGAAGTTACTTATTTCACCATTCAGGTAGTAAAATAACAATAGAACACAAACAATCACACCAATAAACACAAAAAATAGAAATGGAGAATTTCGACGCGAACATAGACTCAAACACTTACTAAAACTATTAACTAAAAATTAATTAAATGATTTCATGCGAATGGAATTGAGTTATGGAAATGATTTGACATTACTGAATTAATAAATAGTTTGGAATTGAGTTATCATTACGGAATAGTACAGGTTGATAATTACTATGCAACGGAGTTATCATTATGAAATTGCACTTGATAATAACTACTTAACTGCAAATTTTAATTATAATATCAAGATTATTGAGATAGCCTAGTTCAATAATTACACGCTACCTATATTTTAAACTGGATACCACTCATTTTCACATACAGGTGACATACAGTGCATTATAACCAACAAAGTACTAACCGTGTCTGTTCCGAAGATCATAATTCTTATAATAGTGATTGTTTATTATTATTATTATTATTATTATTATTATTATTAGTAATATTTAATATTATTTATAACCATCCGGCACAGTGAAATGACTAAAATCCACAACCTACTAATTAATAGGTTAATAGCCTGCATTAACTAATACAATAGATCTTATTAATAAATTCATTTATACATTAATCTACCACAAGCTTGTCAAACGGATTTAAAATAAAATTAGCTTATAAATAACAACAAAATAGTACTTTACCATAAAATATCGACATAAATTTTTTATATTTTTTTATTTGAAAAAGCTCAACATTCAATCAATAATTTAGAGTCATGTCGTATATGGAAGCATACTTTCATTCTGATTATAAAAACTAGAGCGATAGCTTAACGGTAGGTACATGTATTACCTATTGATTGTTATCAAACCTATTTAGAGGTCTTAATATTAATGACTATACAATTTAGTAAGGAATGCAAACCTTCAACAGGCATTATCACGAAGAATTAAGGCTCCATGTATAAACATATATCAAAACTGATAGCATACCGGTTAGTTGTCCGACTGCGGATCAGTAGAGACAGGGTTCAAACAATTCTCGGCCGTCACTGACCTGCTTTCGAGACTTGAAACTGACGTTAAACTAGGCTTCCAGTAGGCTTTAACAACAGGTCTAAGTTAATCTAGATAATTCTAATAAGTTCTAAGACTAAAACTTATACAGAAACAAAACTCTTGAGTATTATGATATAATTAAACATCATTTCATTATGTCGCATACGACATTCTAGATCATATTCCAACCCACTAGATGTAATCAAAATTCAGAGTTCATCATACCTTTCCTACTAAGCTCCTCAGAATAAGTAACAAATCAAATAAACCAGACATTTAAGTTCTCTGCATATACTTGTACACATAGCAAAAGTTTAGCGAAAATACTTGCGTCATTGACCAATAAAATTTAGTCATTTGAAAAATAACAAACACATGCAATCAAGCAGAATTACAAACATTAAATGTAAAAGCACACAATTAAATGATAAAATACAATTTTCATTAGATGTAAATCATGTCCCAATTACTCTCATCATGAAAAGCGATCGAAACTTACACGATTTAAAACAAAAATAAGAAAAATTTGTCTTGCTGCTAATATTACATTTTGTACGTCGTATAGCATAAGCAAAATATACTGTCAAACAATAAATGTTATAATATTAATTTGGCTCTAAATTTTTAACATTTAATTTAAGTCAAAATCTGAAACGATCTGCAATGAAAATGTTTCTGCAAATTATGCTTCAGTGTGTTAAGAAACTACGACAATAGTAGACATATTAATAATTGCGTTTACAATAAGCATTATATGCACCAAATCAGTTAATCATTCTCAACATTTTAAAAATATTGTGATATCAGTAACTTTATTGATCAGCAGATGATTTGGTTATCACTTAAATTACAACCTGACCTCATTTATTATGTCGGTTATTTATTCAATCCTGAATGACCAAAATATAATGTTATATCGCTATCTGTATAATCTATTTAATATTAGATACACGCTATGGAACTCATAAAAGGATAAAGCACTTTACATATTGGACAATACGGATTTAAGGAAAAGAATTTATTACACGGTTTAGACGACATTTAAAATCCTTAGTTCAAGCCTCAAATCCTAATCGAGCTGATTAATAAGCAACCATAACTGGACAAAATTGTTTAAGGTAATAAATATATTAGTAACATTTAATTCTTATAATACGTATACTAGATATTACACGATTTTTAAGGAAAGACAACGCATAAAAAATTGGCACATTGGTACAGACTTAAACATAATTTTCTTCTGAGATATAAACGATTAAAAGATCTGAATCTAGCGCAATCTGGAGGAAAACTGTAATCTCTCTGAAGTAAGAATAATAGTAATAATAATAATATTAATAATAATAATAATAACTACACCGGGTCAGAGAACACTTACATGCTCATTTTAAGATCCATACAGACTACTTTACGGGTTCTGTCAGATGATAGAATAGATCCTTTCAATGGACAAACTTATCTTTGTTACGTAGAGCGATAATTAGCAGCAAAATCTGATACATGATTAACCTTCCACGGTTCCAACGAGATATCTATAATTTGCAAACTATCCTGTTGTTTGAACACAGGCCACTTGCATCCAAGGCAAACACTCTAACCGTTATGTCATATCCCCTCCCCAGAGACGATTGGAAAGTAACAGTTTGGCCAAAGAAACTTCCTGGTTGATGAAAATGTTCTCAGATCAAACAATTGTCGTTATTAAAAACAGTTACTATAAAATCTAAAGAACCTGAACAGAAATACCTCCTGCCTGTTTAATGCTGTCATGAATGAAGGAACGACGGAAATAACAAGACAAAGAGCTCACAGAAACATACAAGCATAAACATAAAAACAATTGCAGGCATAAACAACGTACAACAGTTATAGACGCATATCAACACATATGAGTTTTGCACAGGAGATTCCACATTCACAGATGATGTCAGACTTCAGATTACATTGCGTCATTATCAACTCTTACTTTAATCTATTTATTAAACTTGCCGGCCGCTCTAGCTAAAGGTTTAGGTTTAGGTTGGATGTTGTCATGGACAGCATTGTTGTCAGGATTCGTGTAGTCGAAGTCAGAGAAGAGAGACTGATCGATGGTAGAGAGGAGATGTTTGCTCGTTACTGTCAGTTTGGCAGGCTCTCTGGTGAACTCCGCCTCGAAATACTTCACGTCACCGGCGGATTTCTACGTCAGCAACAGTAACAGCCAATAAAATTAAAATAAGTTAATCGGCAATAACTGAAACAAACAAAATAGAAATATGCCGCTGAGCAACAAGAGGAATAAATAAAATAGAAATAAGTTAATCAGAACTAACAGAAATAAATAAAATAGAAATAAGTTAATCAGAACTAACAGAAATAAATAAAATAGAAATAAGTTAATCAGAACTAACAGAAATAAATAAAATACAAATAAGTTAATCAGAACTAACAGAAATAAATAAAATAGATATAAGTTAATCAGAACTAACAGAAATAAAAAAAATTGAAATAGGTTAAACAGAACTAACAGAAATAAATAAAATAGAAATAAGTTAAACAGAACTAACAGAAATGAATAAAATAGAAATAAGTTAAACAGAACTAACAGAAATAAAAAAAATTGAAATAAGTTAATCAGAACTAACAGAAATAAATAAAATGGAAATAAGTTAAATAGAACCAACAAAAATAAATAAAATAGAAATAACTTAATCAGAAAAAACAGAAATAAATAAAATAGAAATAAGTTAAACTGAACTAACAGAAATAAATAAAATAGAAATAAGTTAAACAGAACTAACAGAAATAAATAAAATAGAAATAAGTTAAACAGAACTAACAGAAATAAATAATAGAAATAAGTTAAACAGAACTAACAGAAATAAAATATATATAAGTTAAACAGAACTAACAGAAATAAATAAAATGGAAATAACTTAATCAGAACTAACAGAAATAAATAAAATAGAAATAACTTAATCAGAACTAACAGAAATAAATAAAATAAAAATAAGTTAATCAGAACTAACAGAAACAAAGAGAATAAAAACAAGATAATCAGTAATACTAGAAATGAAAGTACTGTTACGAGAATGTAGTCCAGACGAAAGGAAAAACATGAAGAAACATGAAGATTGCAGAAGTACTCACGCAGTCCGCTTACACTAATATCTATTATATATTATAGTACAAATAATGTATATATATATATATATATATATATATATATATATATATATATATATATATATATATATATATATATATATAATTAAATTATATATATATTGAGATCTTGACGCCTGACAAACAGAATATGTCACCTCTAAACAAATTAAAGACTAAATTTAAATATATAAAACTACAACAAAAATATTAAAAATCTTACAATTTTAGGTTTAAATGAAGGCTCCACGCGACGTTGCTCAATGGCAGTCCAATCGATGTTCTTAAAATAGACGTGGTCTCTGATTGGTCCAGCCGGGCACGTGATCGTTCCCAGTCTGGCGTGAGGTTTCTTCTCTAATAACTACAATGAATTCAAAATAATCATTTGAATCGTATATTGGGGTAGGTCTATTAAAAGAGGTCATAGAAGGCAGAGTGGAAGGAAAAAGAGGCAGAGGCAGGCCGAGATAAGGTACGTTAGATAATTTAAAGACCCACTCGTATGTGGAAATGAAGAGGAAAGCGGAAGACAGAGAAGAGTTGGAGGAAATACATACCATGGACCTGGCAGTAGGCAGTGCACTAAGAGAGAGAGAGATTGGGTAGGCTATAACAATTTTGTTCGTCAGCTTCACTGTAATTATTACCATCGCTTGAAATCATCAAGTACAAACTTACAAAGTACAAACACCCGCCACTGAAGTTTCAATTTAACTCCCCTGAAGATATCATCATGAATGAGACACTGTAAAGCTTGAGTGCTTCTGAGACTTTGTTAAGAAGAACTATTTAATAATAAAAAAGAAACTATAATAAAACATTTTCACTCTACCAGAGATCTCTAGCCTGGTATAAGCTGAGGCACGTGAGTGGATAGAGATGAATCACTGTTACACAGTTCAACCAGCCGACTCATTAGAATAGACTACAATGCTTTCAATTACAAATTATAGAATCACTGCGTTCTGTGTGATTTGAAAAGACATAAAAATTATTTACTAGGCGGTCATTTACATGAATATAATTAAACTAGTCACGTACCAGTTTTAAACTGGGATTTAAGGAAAGATAATGACGATGAATAATGAAACTAATCACGTACCAGTTTTAGACAGTTCACCGCATCCGTTTTCATGAACTTAGGAAACCTGGGCGTCATGGTCTGGATGCTGTGGAACACGGCGTCCTCGTCGTCGCCGTCAAACGGGAGCTTACCAACGAGCATCTCAAACAAGACCACACCCAGAGAGAACCAGTCCACTGATGAACCGTAGGGCGATCCGTTGATTATCTGTCACAATCAATCAATACATCAATCAATCGGCTATCAGTCAGTAAGTCAGTCAAGCAAGCAATTAAATAGTAACGTAATCAATCATATGGTAATGAGCTAACGGGATGAAAATGAGAAATTGCAGCCTACAAGAGTTTGAGCGCACTAAATGTACTATCAATCAATTAATCAATATGTTATTAAACAACTTGCTAATGAATCGAGTAACAAATAAACAAAAACCCTAAAAATGTAAAAACATTAGTACCTAAAGATTATTAAATGCAACAAAAAAGTACTTAAATTTCATTGAGAAACTGACAAATTTCCAAATAACTACATTTTATTCTTAATAAATAAATAAACACATTTAATCAATCCAATAACTAAAGCGAGTCTCAACTTTGGACAATCCTGATAGAACTAGCAATCAATAAATCAATAAACCAATAATAATAATCAATAAATCAATAAACCAATAAATCCATGACGAGAATACATCCGATCAGAAGATATCAAGCCGATCTGTTCCCCTAGAGGATATCAGGGACTTCAATGGAAAATAAATGTTAACTAATTTCTTGAAGCCTAACCTCAGGTGCGATGTAATGAGGTGTTCCACAGAACGTTGTAGTCTTGTTGTCACCTATTATCTTATCCTTACACATTCCAAAGTCTGCAATTTTCACATGCCCTTCTTTATCCAGTAAAATGTTATCTGGCTTTAGGTCCCTGCGATACACCAAATGTATCAAATCAAAACACACATGACTCAGTGAGTAGAAGGCGACTAAAGCACTAAGATCCACGCCCACGTCAGAAAGAGCATTCGGTTGGTGAGCGCCGAGGCTCCAGAAATTGCTACCAAAATTTTAACGAATGGAAAAGTCTCAAATAGGGGATTGACTGATGGATGATATGATGATATGATGATGCAGATTTCACACCATTTATTATTATTCTGCGAAAATAAACTGCGCGCAAAATAGAGCATAGTATAACGCTATTAACTAGAGCGTACATATTTCTGCATGAACTGGATAGGTCCCGTAACAAAGCTAAAAGCTAATGTTAACGTCGGTTTCCTCACTCGAAAACGATGTCAGTGAAAAAGAGCCCAGGCTTTGAACCCCGCACAAACTGATCCGCGGTCGAATATCTTACCGACATCGCCACTGGCTCCAGCCTGAGAGAGAATGGTTTACTAAAAGGTGATTATATTGGACGTAACAAATACGCCGCGCCTAGAAATAGCGACAACTAAGGTTCAGTATACCTATAGACTATTCCGTTGCTATGTAGGAATTGAAGTCCACAAATGATCTCAGCAGCGTAGAACTGAGCTCTTTCGTTGGAGAACTTAGTGTCGTGTTGTATGTGATACATGAGATCACCGCCAGTTAGGTACTCCATCACTATGAACAGGTGGCTCTATATCAAGCATATACATCATTGTTAGTTAGTTTTATTTCAAAACCATCACTATGAACAGGCGGATCTATATCAAGCATATACATCATTGTTAGTTAGTTTATTTCAAAACCCCTACATGCCAGTACATACAGACACAAACAGATATAAACAATCAATATTATGTGATGAATCAAGCTTCCATAGCAGCGGTTGCACTGAATATATTGAGACACTAATCAGTACATACAACAGATATAACTGTTGTAGATACTCAACAACAAGTGGGTTGGAGAAAATAGAATATCATTTATATACGGGTTGTCCAGAGTGAGGCTCCTAATTAATGTGCTTATCAATTTCATTGTATTTCATGATTAAATTTACATACTATTGCTAAACGCAATGCGCTCTGGAAATAGTATTTAAAAGATTCCTTTTTATTGACAATATTTAAATATTCTATATTAGACGTTTTGTTCAACCAGCAGTTAATGGCTACGCAAGACGGAACTATAATATGTTACAATTACTTATGATACAACTGCGATTCTAGTTTTCTGATATCCTTCTTGCTTATTGTTCAGGATTCACAACCGTACAGTAACGTGGTCCACACTAAAGTCTTTAAAAAAATTTTGTTAGTAGTTCTTTTCTCTTGCTGAAGACATCTTTGCTTTAGCAAATCCAAATTTAATTTCTGTTCTACATTTATCATCCATCTTCAGCTATCGTGTGTCCTAAATATCTGACGCTCTTTACCTGTTCTAACTTAATACCGTCTATTTCTATATTGAGAGACCTTCATTTCTGGACACTCTCGTCACTTAGGCTTTCTTTTTATTAATTTTCATTCCGTACTTTAATGCTGTAATGTTCAGGCCATCCACAATTTTCAGCATTCGAAATTTGGTTGCGGAGAAGAATGGAGATCATATAAAGCGAAAAAGTACTAACGAAGAAGTCCTAAATAGGGTAGACATAAATAGACAATTGATAAATATCACAAGGAATAGAATGAAGAACTAGATAGGTCATGTATTGAGAGGGAATGGTTGACTAAAAGAGGTAATTGAATGAAGAATTGAAGTAAGAAGGTTAGAGGAAGACCGAGATTTGGGATGCTATACGATTCGATATCTAATTCATATGTCGATATGAAGAGAATGGCATAGGATAGAAATTATGTGGAGGCGTTATATGCCATAGACCTGCCAATAGACAGTGCGCTAAGAGACTGTAACTGCGTTAAAAACAGTCTCAGTGTGAAGTTTAAACTAATTCATCTATTTTTAAAACTGAAACTATGACAAAATTTGTTGGAAGAAACTGAAATTATATTGAGAATTAAGATGACACGTAGCACAGCTAAAAATTCAGCATACAAGACACTATTAACATCATCATCATCATCATCTTCTTCCCTTTAATCCCAGTTTAACAATGGTCGAGATTTAGACACAACTATATGACACTACTAACATCATAATCATCATCTTCCCTTTAATCCCAGTTTAACTAAGGTCGGGATTACGACACTACTAACAGGTGTCTGAAATGTGCAGAAGAGTTTCGTTATGTAAGGACTCTGCCTGCCCATCTCCAGAACACGTCTCTCTAACAGCGTAGAGTCGAAGTCGTTGTACTCGAGCACAACGTCTTTCTTGAGCGCTTTTATTGCGTAGAACTCTTTAGACGAGCTCAGTTCAGATAGTAGTACCTGCAGAATATGAACAGATTGATTTAACTTCGTCATTGTCTAGAATGGTTCAATTCATAGCATAAACAGACATAGACAAGATTTAAATCAAGCTAAAAACAAATGACTACAACTAAATAACAGAAAATTGACAGTTTGCAAATTCTATGCCATCGCAAATGTACCGATGTTGTATCGCAGATGTACCGCTATTGTATCGCTAATGTACCGCTATTGTATCGCTGATGTAACGCTATTGTATCGCTGATGTACCGCTATTGTATCGCCAATATACCGATATTGTATCGCAGATGTACCGCTACAGTATCGCAGATGTACTGCTACAGTATCGCAGATGTACCGCTATTGTATCGCAGATGTACCGCTGTTGTATCGCTGATGTACCGCTATTGTATCGCTGATGTATCGCTGATATATCGCAGATGTATCGCTGATGTATTGCTGAACTGCGTCTTGTCATCTTAGTCAAAGGTTCAAACCTCAGTGAACCCCCATCCCAGCCCCCTTCCCCCTATTCAGTAAATCCTGAGCAAAACCGGTAATCGTTTCGGAAGGTATTTTCTTTAATACGGGTTATTGCGTACAATAAAGTCAAAGTAAGTTTAAAAACACTTCATGTTTTAGAATGCTTATCAGTGAAGAAGTGTCAAACACTGGATTTAGAACCCATATCTATTGATCGACATTCAAAAAGCTGACCGAACAAGCAAATGCTTTGTTCAAAGGTACAAGCAAGGAACATTGTAAAATTTAAAGGCTTTCAGCTTTGACGGCCTGTAAAGTTTCAATACAAGATCTAGAGTAGTAGAGCATTCAATTAATCGTCGTTATCAAATCCAGAGAGGTTAATACAAAGTCAAGTAAAAAACAAATAACAAATTTTAAAAATAAGTTACTACTAGAACCTAAATTAAAAATAATAATCTGTAACATTAATATATAATATTCTAAAATAGCAATTAAAATTTACAAGCTCACAAAACTTACCTTTCCAAACGCGCCACGACCGAGAACTTTGTGGAATTTGAAGTCGTCGAGAGTGTAGACTTTGAGAGGCTTGACGGCTGGCTTACGAGGAACGTTCTCGTAATTCTCCTCCTCCGTGTCTGAAGTCGAGTATATACTGAAGATACCTGCAATCAGCGCAATGAATAA
>CAJHZI010000546.1:1830000-1920000 GCA_905160935.1 Enchytraeus crypticus
TAATATATGTCAATGATATCCATCATGCGTGCCCGGACCTTTCATTCAAACTTTTTGCTGATGATTGAAATGCCTTTATTAAAGGAAATAACTTGATAGATTTGTTTGCATGTGCCAATTCGGCAAGTAAAAAAATTTGTAACTGGTTCCAAAGTAATCGTTTAACTATTAATACAGCTAAATCAGCATATATTGTTTTCTTTCCGTCTACCAATGACGAAGCGTATATACGTGATAACAATCTTACATTATTTATGGACCATAATCAAATTGCAAGAGTTAATTGTATTAAATTCCTTGGTGTAGAAATTGACGAACATTTAAGTTTTAAAAATTATATCGAAAAAATTACAAAAACTGTTAAAAGTGCTAACGGATTACTCTTTAATCGAAGAGAATTTATACCAATGTCCTGTCGCAGGAACTTGTATCTCTCTATGATATATTCTCGTGTAAGATATTGCATTGAAATTTATGGTTATGCCACTTGGAATGTTTTACAACCACTACATATTGCTTGTAACAGAGTTCTGCGAACCTTGCAGGGAAGACATCGTTACTGTAATGTTAAAGATCTTTATGTTTCTTATGATATTTTGCCAGTTCATCTATTGCATAAATACTGTATGGCCAAGTTGATTCATAAATGTATTAGCAGTAATCTACCTAAGTCTACAGTATTGGCTAATATGTTTGATCTCAACCACTCTAACCATAATTATTCAACTAGACCGCTTTACTCCAACTATCTGTTTAAAAAATCCAATGTAACATTCTATAAATCTTATGTAAATGAGGCGTGTACGGACTGGAATAAAATTCCACCAATATTACGCAACATCAAATTGCTACCAACCTTTTCTAGAGAATTTAAACAGTATTTATTAGAAAATTTGTCACAATAAGAAAATTTTTTTTTCTCATCCAACTTCTGCTTTGTTGTAATTTAAAATCTTTTATGATTGACACTTTCACTCTTTTATTTTGATTAAAAGTTTGATTTAGACATGTGGGACGCTTGTTAGCGGGGTGATTGATATCCGGGTGGTCAACTCGATAGGGTGTTATGCTCCCTCATTGATGGCCTGGTTTTTGCATGTATTAGAGTGCCTGTCTTTGCGTTTTACTTTGTACCTTTATGTTATTCGAAATATGTTGACTGTCGTGCTGTGTGATATGTGAACAAATAAACATGTTTCTCTTCTCTTCTATCAAACAATACATTGGCACAGGGTTAATTTCAATATTAAAATCTAATTATGAAGTCAATGACTTTCCCGCAGCAACCAGAATGTTTAACAATAACACTGCAGCCCGGGTGATTTAAAAAAAACAATAAAAAAATCTCATCCAAGACGTTCGAAGACGCATATAGGAAGAAGAAAAATAGATGGAATCTAACTAATTTAATCAAATAAAACAGTGTCTCAAATATAGCTTTCACTTATTCATTGATAGCTCATTGATAGACATCAGCTACAGGCTGAGCCGGTAGTATGTCAGTAGGTTGTCCGACTACAGATCCGTAGGTGTGGTGTACAGGGTTCGAATCCCGTGCTCTGTCAGTAACTGATAGGGAGGCAGAAAAGTAACGCTAGAATTAGCCTGAGCTCTAGCAGACAGATTTACCGGTACTTCAGGCGACACCTCACACGGAGAAGTAGCATTAGGCGATGGAAGGCAGTGTTTCCTCAGCAGAGGTATACCGATGGTCGTCTCGGCGATGGTCTGGTCGGGTTCACGCTTGACGATCATCTGCACGACCCGACCATTGTAGATGTGCGAGTCAAAGAACGAGTCCCACTGGTGAGAGGCCGTCCTGCGATGCTGCACCAGTGCTACCCCTGTCGCTGTACAAAAATGTTTATAAGTATGATCAAATTATAAATGTATTCCGCCTGAGGATTGCATCATTATTCCATGTACGTTTCTACTCTTCGGTTCAGTCGATGGCTTGTTGGTATGCTGTTCGACATTCGACAGCGGATCAGTAGGTGCAGTTAATATGCTTTCGAACATGAAATGGACGTTAAACTTAGCCTTAAATTTGGTTATAGCTTTACCCATTCAGGATATTGGATTCTTACTGTATATCTTTACGGAGGCTCCAATTTATCAAAGTATTAATTTAAAAAAGGTAAAAAGCTAATCTTAACGTCAGTTTCCTCACTCGAAAGCCATGTCAAATACGGGCGAGCCCAGGATTTGAACCCGACATACTGATCCGCGGTAGTATATCTTACCGACATAGCCACTGGCTCCAGCCATGCTTTGTTTTACATAAACAATCTAAGATATGCAGATAATATAGTACTAATTAAAATTTTTTTAAATCTGCTGAAGATCTACAGGATCTGCGCAGCCTGTATATAACGATATATACAATACTCTGATGCATTACTTTTCTGTAACTAATCTGTCAATAGGCATTGACAGATTAGTTACAGAAAAGCAATGCATTGAGAGTATTGTATATATCGTTATATACAGGCTGCGCATTAAAAAAATATCCACCTTGCACAATTACGATAGCTCAGTCAATTATTGATATTTCGCCCTGAAATTTTAGAGTTCTCTTGTGGAGGAATTTAGCCACAAGCTGACCAAATTTTGTAACAATATTTTTAAAGGAACCGAAGTTATCCGAGTTTTGCGAAAAAAGTGGATTTTTTTTCATTTAACACTTAACCGTAAAAAGTCAATTAGAATCAATTCCTTTTTGAAATGTGTGGCCCTGGAAAGGTCGTTAGATGATGATGACTCAGATTTTGTGCTACAATGTGTGCTCGAAATGAACGCCCTGGGCTTTAATGCCGGCCAGAAGTCTTTTCTTACAGACAAAATTGCGCTGTCAATGGACTGTTGCGGTAGGTCTTTCCAGATTTATTGAAGAATAGCCTTTAATTCCATTGAGTTTCTGGGTTTGCGTTTGAAAGCACGATACTTTTCCAACATGGTTCCCCAGACAAAGAAATCAAGTGGATTAAAATCTGGAGAATTAGGAGGCCAATCATCCATTTTTATAACACATGGGCTATGTTGTACAAGAAAGTATTGCGCAAGATGTGAAGTGTGAGCCGGCGCGCCGTCCTGTTGAAAAATTGAATTATTTGGCTTTAACTTGTTGCATTCTTCAATCAGTTTCGGCAGAATAGTGTTAGTGTAATACATTGCAGCACAATATCAGAGGCGTCATCATCTAACGGCCCTTTTCAAGGCCAGCACATTTTCAAAAAGTAATTGATTCTAACTGACGCTTTACGTTGCGTGTTAAATGAAAAAAATCATCAATTTTTTCGCAAAACTTGGACAACTCCGGTTCCTTTAAAAATATTTTTTCAAAATTTGGTCCGCTTGTGGCAAAATTCCTCCACAAGAGAACCGTAAAATTTCAAGGCAAAAGATCAATATTTGGCTAAGCTATCGTAATTGTGCTAGGGGCATATTTTTTAATGCGCAGCCTGTATGTATTGTATATTATACAATACATATATAACGACCAACACTGAAGAGCGGATATATGAGCGAGCTGTTAGAGCTGAACTAGAAATGTTAATCTGGGAGCAGCTACATCAAACGAATTTGAATGCCGATCAGATAGTATAAAGCGTCTAGCCATGGCGTCCTTTGCTTTATTCGGACTTCTACCAGTAATACAAACAGAGCATTAAGTTGGAAATTAGTGAGAGAAACTTGTATGGCCTGTAGCAACATGGGATGCCAAAAGTTGGACTCTGCAGAGGAAAGATGACGAGAAGGTAGATGCATTTGAAAGAAAATGTGCTAGGCAAATACTACGTATATGATGGACAGACTTGTGTCTACAGTAGCGCCATGGCGAAGGATTCAGGAAGTGCCATGAACAAGTCCAAAATAAGAAGCTGAGATATTATGAGCATATCAGGAGGAAAGACAGCTTACTGTAGATGGATAATTACAGATAATTACAGGTCTGGGAAAAAGACCCTCCCTGGGATGGATGAATAATATTATAAAGTGACGAGGTTTAAGTGGAACAGCTTTACTGCAGCTGCCAAATCAAGAACTATCTGGGGAAAAATTCTTCATCTCCAAGTCCTACCTTCTGCTGAGAAGAAGAATTAGTGAGCAAGAATATGGGTATATGGTATAGCAAGAATATGGCGCAGTTAAAAATTCTATATATATATATATATATATATATATAATATATATATATATAATATATATATATATATAATATATACATACATGACTGTGTATATACTAAATATTAATATATATATATATATATATATATATATATATATATATATATAATATTATCTATATATATATAGCTCTATGAATTAGACATATAATTTTTACAATAATACCTGTAGGCTCAGCATCCTTGATCTTCACTGACACATAACTCTCACTACGAGCGGGCCTGGTCATAGTGCGAGAATTGGGCTCAAATCGTAACATAGTAACACGCACAAACCCTCCAGACTTCTTCTTCTCCATTCTTCTAATCCTTAGATATATATCGTATTAAAGATAGCTTAATCCTCCCTGCTCAAGTAATGGTATCCCTATCGGAATATAACCCAAACTATAGACCAACACACCAACTGCCCTAAAGTAACCAACTATCCTACTATCTTTAGTAATATTAGATTAAAAAGTTACAAAGTTCTCAGTATTCCTCTACATCTATATTCATTGTTAGTTCACAAATCGCTAAACAAGTCAAGGTGTAATATGTAGAAATAAATAATAATTCGGTTATGATTTGTACTGCTTTAAAATACTAAATCATTATTCTGTTGAGCACAATTTAATGACAAATTAAGGTATACATTCAAGTATTATGCACTTGCCATGCAACAGAAACCTTGCTTCTATTGTATCACAATTTAGGAACATTTTATTCTAAACACAATTATTATACTCTCCTTGACTCACTTATTTTCATTTTATTCTATCAAGTTCATGTACTTTATTAAACGCCTCCTGGCCTTCAGTATGTCGATTTTCAAACTAAGAGAAGTCTGTACAGTGCATGTAACAGTTAAATCTAAAAGGGAAAAACACTTCTGCACAATAGTGATATAGCTCATACTGTTCTCTGAATTGAAAAACAGCTAGTTATAGCACAACTGTAATTAGAGTAAAATTGCTCATCGTGCCAATTACCAAAGTTGCCTCCTCACGGAAGTTCCAGCTCTGTTACTAAAATAGCTCATATCATTGACAAATTATTAATCAGAAGTTCCAGCTCCGTTACTAAAAATAGCTCATATCATTGACAAATTATTAATCAGATGTGCCAGCTCTGTTACTAAAAATAGCTCATATCATTGACAAACTATTAATCAGAGAAAGCTTAATTATCATGCTGCACACTCCTCCTGTAGCAAGAATTATGACCAGAATTATTATCTAGAGCTAAAATTTAATACTTAGTAAATGATTTGAATATTGCAAATTAGGTAATTACATATATAATTTCGTTACTGACTTAAAAAGCGATCTTAAACTGCCTTCATATATCCATAACAAAAACTTTCAATTTTAATTAATTAATAACATTAACTAGAAGCTTGACATTGCAACATTTGTATACACTTGTGCAGGTTTTACACAACGATAATAGTATATAAATTCAGAGGAAACAATCAACAGGTCACATATATATAATATATTTATAATGAGGCAGTTCTGTGTCTGAAGTAATGCTGAGTGTCATTACATCATATTTAAAATTCCTAAATAGTTTCGCTAATTACAGCTGTCATTTTTTCACTATCAACTTAAATACAGCAATTAAATTCCTGCAATTAGTCCCCTATATATTAACTTTTTTCGCAACGTTTTATTTTCTGTCCTAAATATTAATGTTAAATAGAGCATTTTTGTGATTTATTAATAACCTGTCCATTCAATTTACACAGTGCAGGCCTACATTAACAACTTTTAGGCTTAGGCTGAAAACTTTTTCATATAAAAGAAATTTTTAGATATTGATTTATTGTCATAATGCTAATTATGTGACCTAAGGGTCGAGAGATTAGAGTTCAAATCCAGGTTCAGTTAAATAGGCCATATTTCTTAGATGTGTGCATTTTGCACACGGTTACATTCTGGTGTATAATAGTTGACAAATTCAGTGGGAACTATAAATCTAGTGTTCCTTGCAGAAAATTAGGCGAAAATAAAAGTTATGCTAAGAATATCAACACTGAAAGAAGACTACATTTATTAGTTGTAGTTTATAATGAATGCAGTTAATTAAAGTAACAAATGACGTTAAGAAAATCAGTTTCTATTTAGAAAAGGATGATATAAAAAGGAAGAAATAACTAAATGTAAATTTTCATATTTGTAATATTTATGGTTGTAAAGAAGCTACAGAATCAAATTAGGTATAAAATAAAATCTATAGCTATCTAGCTATAAAATAAAATAATTATGGCCTACACCAATGATTTTATTGAATCTAATTAATAATTAATGAAAATATTTGTATTTTTTAATTTTATTTTTATTTTACTTAAATTCGGAATATGTAAGTGCCACTTGTGGGCCTTTATTTCCGTTCATGCGCTCTAACTGTCTATTGTGTATGCCAATTGTGATATCATGTGCGTATGATAAATGAAATAAATAAATAAATTGAGGTAATGTTTCACACCATTATTGCCAGTTATCTATAAAGACAGTCAGAAGTCGGGAACGGCACCATGCTATCAGTATAGTTTGGCTATCTAGATTTGCTACAATCACTGTTCTAATGCTATAATGGATGATATTAGTGCTTACTCTAATAAATTGTTGCTCTTTCAACAATTCATTTCAGAATTGTGGAAGTAAAACTGTAAACAGATAATTA
Source organism: Enchytraeus crypticus (assembly GCA_905160935.1). Taxonomy (NCBI): domain Eukaryota; kingdom Metazoa; phylum Annelida; class Clitellata; order Enchytraeida; family Enchytraeidae; genus Enchytraeus; species Enchytraeus crypticus. The sequence continues at coordinate 1,836,857 of CAJHZI010000546.1, forward strand.
GTTCTTGAATCTCCAAAGAGTAAGCGTAAGCAACCATAGCCACATTTATCAATTGCCCCCCTCCCCTGTCAATGGATTCCCCCCTACTCTCCTCGCAGTAAAAGGAATATGCCCCACAGTAATTTGCATAAACGGAATATGCCCCACAGTAATTTGTATAAGTTCCACTGAAATTACAACACATCAAATGGCTGCCAAAAACAAAAGACGTTACTTTGTTTATAAGAAAACCGAGGAAAAGTTAGATGTAACCTATAGGAGATTACAGTTTACTTTTTAAAAATTGGCCCAGCAAGGAATTCAACAATCTTTGCAATAAAAATTTCTTCAACATAGAGAAAAGGACACTAAATATTATGCGCTCGAAGAAAGTTACAGCTTAGTATTAAACTAAGGTAGTATGTTGAGAATGCTAACATTTTAAGTGTAAATTTTTTCCATTTATCCAAGGACTAGCCTAAAGCAACATTGTAACTCATAAAAATCAAAGTAGGATTCAAAATATGTCATATTGCAAAATCATCCCACATTAAGTTTAATCTTCATTACAGTATACACTTTCATGATAACACAACAGCACATTCATAAAAGTCCACTTAATGTAGAGCAATGGTTAAACTAGGAATTGAGAACCAATGAAAATGTTAACAAATTTTGACACCCCCCCCCCCCCTCTCCTATATACAGGGCCTCCAGTACATCTAATATGGGCTCCAAACCAGGGAAGGCACTTATGAAAAAAAGAATGCTAGTGGAACTGAGTTCCCTGCGTCTCCACTCACCTCAACCACTAGTGTAATACACACCCTACAGGATTAAATATTGTAATTATTTATATTTTACAATCAAATCAATTGTGATCTTTTTTTTATTGTGAAGGTTATTGACAATGCAAGTCATCCCAGCCGCGCTGATCTGAGAGTAAAATCTCGGACATTCACTGGACTGGTTAAACGGAAAATGGAATAAATTGCCTAACGGTTTAAACATGTGGTATTAAAAAAGTGATAGATATCAACGTAGTTGATCATTTCACTATAATGCGTGTTTACTTTTTTTGTATACCTAGTTGTGACATTACAACTTCATTTCCATATATGAGTACCCACTCATATGTGGAAATGAAGTGGAAGGCGGAAGACAGAGAAGAGTGGAGGCGTTATGTACCATGGACCTGCCAGTAGGCAGTGCACCAAGAGAGAGAGTTGTGACATATACCGTAGGAAAGAATATAATAAAGCCTAGTATTTAATTTAGACAATAATATCACAGACTAGCTTTGCTTGAAAAGATAAATTACTCTACTACAAGTTACACATAATTACGCATAGCAATTACGCCTTACAATTACACAAACAGGAATTAAAATATACGTCAAACTTTTTAATTAACTCACGATCACGGAAGTAAACATAAACTTTAAACGTTAAGAAAAACCCAATACATCTCGCCACTAGATCGATATTGCGCGTAATTTATTGCAGCATTTCTTATTCCAAGAATACGGAGAAATATATATATATATCACAGATTAATAAAAGAAGGTTATTGACAATGCAAGAATACCGTTATCGTTAGTGGGGCTAGAGTATGAGACATTTAGATTTACTATAATGACAGAAAAGTGCTTAAATTTAATTGCTTTCAGTAAACATTGCCGGTGCATGAAATGAAATTGGAATAATAATATTAATAATAACAACAATTAGAGTGCTACAGTCATCAATGACAACATCGAGCACTATTGAGTCAAAATCAAGCCGGCGAGGAAAAAAAGAAGGTCCAAAAACGGTGCAAATTCCAAAATCCGGAAATTCAGTCCAAAGTAAAGGGAGTTAAAGAAAGATTGTTTAGGCGCAGGTCGCTGCTCATGGACAATGGATGGAAAAGAGAGATGGAAAGTATAGGCCTTCAACTGCCTATGGAACTGCTCATAGGAAAGCAAAGGCTGATGTGATTCAAATGAAGATTTCCGAAGATTGGATGGAAGAGATTCCAGATCTGAGGTGCAGCATGCTGGAAAGAACGATTAGATAGCTTAGAGCGTGAAGGTAAGCTAGGTCTCACAAGAGTAATTAACTTAGAAGACCGAGTAATAGCAAGCTGCATCACTTTAATCAAGTGAGACATACAAGTTTGTCCAGGGATGGTGATGGACTTCTAGGTTAATGAAGCTGTTTTGTAAATGATACGCTCTTTAATCTTTAGCCAGTGCAAAGACTTCAAAATAGGCGTAACATGTGAGTACTTGGAACTACAAAAAATTGCTCGCGCAAGAGAATTCTGAACAAACTGCAGCCGATTAATCTCATAGCCAGGGAGATTTAAAAACAGGGAATTGCAGTAGTCCAACTTCGATTGCACAAGAGCAGCACCAATTGTAGCAGCTGTCTCACGTGACAAATATGGACGTATTCGACGAAGACCACGGATATGGAAGAAACATGCTTGTGAATTTTTAGTTATGTTTTCGTGGAAGGTTAGGTGTAGGAAAGTAACACCACACACCACAGGGACTGATGGAGTACATTTCTGATGAAGTGCTTGCATAGTATATAATACTGTATACCCAGTGGTTAAATTGGGAAGTAATAGCTATAGGGGAACTGTCAGATTTTTCGGGGCTCTGTACAGTATTTACAGATCTCCTAGTATCTAATGTTGCCCGGTTAGCTCAGTCGGTAGAGCTTAATCGATCGATCTGATTACAGAACATATAATATATAACATAACAAGAATTAGAGTGCTACTGTCACACATGAAAATATAGAGCAGTATTGCGATAAATCTAAGCCGGTGAACAAAAGATGGTTCAATACAGTCTAATAATAATAATATTAACACACATTATAGTGAAATAATCAACTACGTTGATATCTATCACTTTTAATACCACATGTTAAATCCGTTAGGCAATTTTGTCCATTTTCCGTGTAGCCAGTCCAGTGAATGTCCGATATTTTACTCTCAGATTAGCGCGGGTGCTAAAGATATAGAATATAAGTCTCACACTTTATATGGGTTTGATACTGTAACTTTTATTGTTATCAAATATCTACTTCGCAGAACTAGTTCTTCATCGGGTTCTAGCTCTCTCATTCTACATCTTTGCAAATTCTAATCAAATTCTAATCCGACCCATCATAGAATGCTGTCCATTGAAATTTTCTGGGATCTGGCAACGCTGTACATTTCGTAAACAAATGAATTGTTTTCATTTTCCTTGGTTACAAGATTTTTTTTCCTAATTTATAATATTCTGTAAAGTAGTCATAAACAAATGCGCCAAATACTTGGTTGAAACTGTTATGTTTATTTTAGTATCACTGCAATTATCGGTGATGTCAATAACAATTTCGATGGGATATGGCATCCAACATGCTCAAAAGCGGCTCGAAGTTTTTCATATTCGAATCAGTTATCAATGATGATATTCTGCAAAGTGCATAGTCCGTAGGACCTCTGGAAAGTTAATCATGTATCGGAGCTAGTAGCCAGTTGGCTTTTTTTTACAGTGCAGTACTATTCAACGTGAAAAAGATAAATGGTATAGCAACTGCAGCTAGTAAATTTAATCCCACATATCAATTACCGGGTTTCGGTCAGGATATGGTTTAACAACAATAACAGTAAGGATGCTACTGTCGAACATTATGCGGATCAGTATGTGCGGGGTTAAAATCTGGGCTCGACCGTTACTGACATCGCTTTTGAATGAGGAAACTGACGTTAACTATAATTCCTTGTAACTATAATTCCTTAATTTTAATGTCTAAATAGCGTAGGGGTAACGTCATTAAGTTTTAAATGACAGGTGAATTAAATGACAGAATTTAAATGACAGGTGAATTAAATCCTCGTGGGTTCGAATGCCAGCCGCGCTGAACTGAGAGTATAATCTCGGACATTCACTGGACTGGTTAAATGGAAAATGGTCTAAATTGTCTAACGGATTAAACATGTGGCTTTAAAAGTGATAGATATCAACATAGTTGATTATTCAATATAGTGCATGTTAACTTTTTTAAACTTTAGCTTTACCAGCTTTTTGCATTATTCAACAAAATCGAAGTCCAAATATAAAATGGTCCAAAAACGGCTCAAAACCTAGAAAACCAAATAATTTTATTTTTTTAAATTGAACTATACATTCCTTAATTAAGTAAATCATGTATGTTTACGTTCTTTTTGCACTCCATTAGCCTACTGCAAATGTCTGTAGAAAGATACATTATTTTGTAGAGGCGTGCATCATCAATTTTCTGTATTGAGATTCAAGGGTATTTATGATCATTTACAATTTTTTAAATCAGGTTATCTATGATTAGAAAAACCTGACATGGATAGCTATCATCGTCTGGAGCTAATTGGCGAAGGTTCATTTGGTAGGGTTTACAAAGGACGCAAGCGGCATTCAAATCAGGTAGATGTGTTTGAACTAAATATTTTGTTTTGTATTTAAGTTATGAAGATTATTATTTGCTATAATTGTAATTTACATGAATTTTATGAATTGACATTTAAACGTGCAATTTACGTGTAGAATCGGTGAATTCATATTGGAAACGTTATATTTTATCCTCTCCTATATAAATGTCATTGGTACATATGTATTTTCTTAGCTGATTTTTGTACAGTTGATGTTTATAATCAGCGGTGGTTTGTGTTGTTATTATAACTAAAGAAAGAAATAAATTAGCAGGTGGTATACTTGCATTATGTTTTTAAATCTTGCACCTACCAACCCACAGTTAGACATCTTATAGACAACTTATGTTGTGGGTGGAGCAAAATAAAGAAAAAAGTTAGCAAAGCAACTGTTATTAAACCCACATTATTTATGAAAATTATTAAAATGTTGCTACTCTGAGCAGATTGTAGCTCTGAAGTTTATACCGAAGGCTAAGCGGAATGAGAAAGAGGTGCACGACATGAGACGAGAGATAGAGATAATGAGGGATTTGCATCATCCAAGCATCATAGAGATGCTGGACAGCTACGAGACAGAGAAGGATGTAGTAGTGGTAACGGAGTACGCCGAGGGAGACCTCTATCAGATACTGCAGGATGATAAGACTCTACCGGAGCATCAGGTTATTGTTATGCCGCTATTATAATCAAGTAATTAAGTAACATTTTGGAATTTGCTTCCTAAGATTATGATGATCCTAATGTTGCGTTTATTGGTTTGTTTTTCCTCTCTATTTCAGTGTACTGCCTATTGGCAGATCTATGGCATATCACATCCTCCTCAGACATTTCTATCCTCTGCTTTTCTCTTCATATCAACTTTTAAGTTGTCAAGTCATCCAGCTAGTCTCAGTCTTCTCCTAACCTGTTTCTATCCATTCTTCAGTCAGTTACCTCTTAGTAAAGCATCCCCTGTCAGAACATGAGTCACATGACCCATCCTACTGTTCTTTCTATTCCTTGTCATATTTACGAACTCCATTAGCACTTCTTCTTTTGTACATGTGCCAGTCCATCTTCTCCATTATTCTCTATGGCCACCTTTCGAGGGCTTTCAGTTTTCAAGTTTTCTCCTTTCATTACGTGTATGTTTCACCACAGTACATGAAGCATTTGTCCGTTGTTCTTCTCAGCTCTTTATTTAGTCTTTGTTTAGTATCGTTTATTTGTTCGTCACAGCATAGATTATACCAACAATAGGAACGTGCATGTAGTTAGATAAGCAAGTAACAAAGTCTTTCCATATTCCCTTTTACAAATTCTGACTCACTAACTGACTGACTTACACTAACTGACTTTTCTATTATGTCCTTTTATCCGTTTTGTGCAGCATTTCACACTTGTGGTCCACTTCTTTCACTTGTAGCTTCTTGGCTCACTTTATGGTTGCCATCATGGCATCTGTTGAGTCAGAATCTGCTTGAGACATTCCTGACATTGCCATATGTCAAGGAAATGTTAAATTAAATGTAAAATTTTTATAGATTGACTGATTTACTTTTAAAGCATCTACTTCTCTTTATTCCGTTTACTTGAATCTATTTTTACTTCTTTGAACTTACTTCATTTTTATATACTAATATATAGTTCATTTACTCAGAATTATTTTGATTTTAACTATCGTCGTATACATATATCAGAACACATAATATTTTTTGTCTTAACAGTTTGTGACATTGATGTACAGGTACAATGTATTGCGGCTCAGCTGTGCTCTGCGCTGTTCTACCTTCATGCTCATCGTATACTACATCGCGACATGAAGCCACAGAACATTCTGCTGGGTAAGGACGGCGTAGTCAAGCTCTGTGACTTCGGCTTTGCACGCTCACTCAGCATCAACACTCTTGTGCTCACGTCCATTAAGGTATTATCACTTCATGGCATATGACTGCAGATAATAAATTTATAAATAGTAATCTTTGGTATTTCAGACTATGTCTGTCTTGATAATAGGAAAAGCAACAGCAAGAACTGCGGAAGGAAACTGGAAACTTCCTCATATACCATATATTTCCCAAGCTGTAGGTTTCATTAAGAAATAGGAAGAAGAGTTGGTTATGACATATTCTAAGAGGGGAAGTCTATTAAAAGCGGTCATAGAAGGTAGAATGGAATGAACTAGAGGCAGAGGCTGACCGAGATTAGGTATGTTAGATCATTTAAACATCCACTCATATGTGGACATGAAGAGAAAGCAGAAAACAGAGAAGAGTGGAGGCGTTATATACCATGGACCTGCTAGTAGACATTGCATTAAGAGAGAGAGAGAGAGAGAGAGAGGTTTCATTGAGGTGTAGGTAAGCATATAGCCTCAAGTGTATAAAAGGATTAACTTGTTAATCAATGGAGTACTCTTTAAGAAGTGCAAAAAAAGAATATCAGTAGGAATATATGCCTTGAACTTGCCACTTGGCAGAACACTGTAGAAAATGAGAGAGAGAGAGAGAGAGAGAGAGAGAGAGAGAGAGACCGAGACAGAGAGAGAGAGAGAAAGACAGATACAGTATTTGTGTGGTTTTTAATCTATACAGTATAAAATATAAGAGTCCACTTGTGTCCACTGTGTGTGTGTGTGTGTGTGTGTGTGTGTGTGTGTGTGTGTGAGTGTGTGTTTGTGTTTATATATTTGTATATATTTTGGATATATTTTATAGCATAATTTTTCAATGAAAAACGACAATACTGAATGCTAGAAAGTGCTTTTTACTGCAGACTATCTTATAATTTTGATTTACTGTTATACGAATCATCTTTCCTTTGGAAATACTTTTGATTTATTTATAGAGTACACCTAGATCTGTATATTTTGTATTCATAGCGTACTTTTCTGTAGTGTTATTCTCATAGGGTATACCTCTGTACATGTTATAATCATAGGTAAGCCTATGTACATGTTATATTTATTAGGGAACACCTCTGTGCATGTTATATCTGTAGGGTACTCCTCTGTACATACTATATTTATAGGGTACATCTCTGTACATACTATATTTATAGGGTACACCTCTGTATATGTTATATTTATAGGGTACACCTCTGTACATACTATATTTATAGGGTACACCTCTGTACATACTATATTTATAGGGTACACCTCTGTACATACTATATTCATAGGGAACACCTCTATACATGTCACCAGAATTGGTTCAGGAAAAGCCGTATGATCATACGACAGATCTGTGGTAGGTGAATTATAAATAATAATGCTTTTTAGCATAAATGTAAATAAAGTATAATTAATTAAATTAAAATTAAATTAAACCATTAAAGTACTAATTAAATTTAACTGTTGGCATAAGATGAAAAACTTAAGTAAATAGCCAGAGGACTACTAAATACATTATTGAGCACTGTTGCTATTTGCTATTGTAATCTATTGAATGACGTTGACTGACTACTGTAACTAATGGTCAGTTGATTGAGATCATCAGTAGGTGTGGAGTGTAGTTTGTGCAGGAGAATGCCACCTGGATGAGGAAGTGAAAGTTTAACTAATATGGCTCCTATTTACTATTAGTATGTTATTATTATTCTAAAAATTGTTTTTCTAAATTTTTGCCTCGGGTGTAAAGAACCCGAGGTTTGAAAAAAAAACGATTCGAGCAATACTAGCTGAATCGCCGCCAGACTACTTGAGGTCATCTAGCTGCTTTTTGGTGCAGATAGACAGTTGACGTCCCAGACATCATTCTTGGATGAGGAAATGGATATACCTTTATTATTATTATATAGGATATAAATGATATAACATATATACTGTATATATATATATATATATTTATATTTATATATATAGTATATATATATAAATATTGAATAGAAATTACATATATAAGATATGTAATATGCAGTAGGGTTGCACGGGTGGAGGCGGCCTTTGGTGGTAGAGGAGAATTGTTGACAAAAGGTCTAAGGAAGGACGCAGGGATGGGGATGGTGAGAGCTTTGGTTTGGACCGCGCTGTTGTGTGGATGTGGAACGAGGACCTTGGGGAAGGAGGATGTTGGGAGACTGAGGGCGTTGGAGGTGTGGATTTGGGGAGGAGTGGGGAGGATTGGCTGGACTCAGGGGGTTGCAGGTGGGGAGGTCCTGGGGAGGGTTGGCGCGGGTGGACGGTTGATGAATGTGTTGGGAGGTGGGGGGAGGAGATGGATGGGGCACGTTCTGGGGGGGAGGGTCTGTTGATGGAGGTCATGGAAGGTGGAGTGGAGAGGGGGGGGGGGTCGGGGGCAGGCCGAGATTGGGTGTGTTGGATGATTTGAAGACTCACTCGTGTGTGGAGGTGGGGGGGGGGGCGGAGGACAGGGAGAGGTGGGGGCGTTGTGTGCCATGGACCTGCCGGTGAGCAGTGCACTAAGAGAGACTAAGAGAGATATAAGATATATTATAATATATATATATATATTAGATATAATATATATATAATTTATATGTAATAGATATTATAGATATATAATAGATTATAGTAATATAATAGATATTATATTACTAATAATATTGTTGCATAGCTCTAAGTATAAATAAATAGTATAAATAAATAGTATAAATAAATAGTATAAATAAATAGTATAAATAAATAGTATAAATAAATAGTATAAATAAATAGTATAAATAAATAGTATAAATAAATAGTATAAATAAATAGTATAAATAAATAGTATAAATAAATAGTATAAATAAATAGTATAAATAAAAAGTATAAATAAATAGTATAAATAAATAGTATAAATAAATAGTATAAATAAATAGTATAAATAAATAGTATAAATAAATAGTATAAATAAATAGTATAAATAAATAGTATAAATAAATAGTATAAATAAATAGTATAAATAAATAGTATAAATAAATAGTATAAATAAATAGTAGTAAATAAATAGTATAAATAAATTTGCAAGTAGTTGAGATACAACATTGCCAGGTTGTATATTAGTCCGAGTTGCTTAAATTGGTTCAGTGTTGCTTATAATTGATGAGAGTAACACTCTAACTGCTGCTGTTGTTGTTGTAGTTGTTGTTGCAGGGCTCTGTGTTATATCTGGTTGAAATACAATGTTACTGGGTTGTAGTGGGTTGGATTTGATTCAATACTGCTCGTTGTTGTCATTGGCGATAGCTTGTTGTTGTTGTTGTTGGATTTGATTCAATACTGCTCGTTGTTGTCATTGGCGATAGCTTGTTGTTGTTGTTGTTGGATTTGATTCAATACTGCTCGTTGTTGTCATTGACGATAGCTTGTTGTTGTTGTTGCTGCAGGGCTCTGGGTTGTATCCTGTATGAATGCTTTACTGGACTGCCTCCGTTCTACTGCAACAACATCATTCAGCTTGTCAACGTCATCATCAAGGACCCGATACGATGGCCGAAGGACATGGGTCCGGTGTTTAAGGATTTTGTTCAGGGTATCCTGGTGAAGGATCCTGCTCGCAGACCTGGCTGGTATCAAATACTGGAACATCCCTTCATTAAGGACCTCGTCAAGGGTAAGTGCTTCAGTGATTTTATAATTACTGTTTCCTTTGTTAATTTGTTTTATCTAATGTCTTTGGTAAATATGCAAGGATTGTTCACATTGAAATGAAATGCCGAATTTCAATTATTTGTGTGTAAATTGTTTAAATTAAATTTTTTATATAATAAGATTAACCAACGTTAGAAAAAGCAATCAGTTGATGAGCGCCAGCAGTGGTATGATATGTCATAGTAGAGCATAGAAAGCATTGGAAGCAGTTGTATGATATGTCATAATAGAGCATAGGTAGCAGTGGTATGATTTGTCATAGTAGAGCATAGGAAGCAGTGGTATGATTTGTCATAGTAGAGCATAGGAAGCAGTGGTATGATTTGTCATAGTAGAGCATAGGTAGCAGTGGTATGATTTGTCATAGTAGAGCATAGGAAGCAGTGGTATGATTTGTCATAGTAGAGCATAGGTACCAGTGAAATGATATGTCATAGTAGAGCATAGGTAGCAATGGTATAATATGTCATAGTAGAGCGTAGGAAGCCGCGGTATGATATGTCATAGTATAGCATAGGTAGCAGTGATATGATATGTCATAGTAGAGCATAGTTAGCAGTGTTATGATATATCACAGTACAGCATAAGAAGCACTGGTATGGTCTGTCATAGTAGAGCATAAGAAGCAGTGATATGATAGATATGATATGTCATAGTAGAGCATAGGTAGCAGTGGTATGATATATCGTAGTAGAGCATAGGTAGCAATAGTATGATATATCATAGTAGAGCATAGGTAGCAATGGCATGATATGTCATAGTAGAGCATAGGTAGCAATGGTATAATATGTCATAGTAGAGCATAAGAAGCACTGGTATGATATGTCATAGTAAAGCATAAGAAGCAGGGGTATGATATGTCATAGTAGAGCATAGGTATCAGTGGTATGATAAGTCATAGTAAAGCATAGGTAGCAGTGGTATGATATATCATTGTAGAGCATAAGAAGCACTGGTATGATATGTCATAGTAGAGCATAAGAAGCAGTGGTATGATATGTCATAGTATATCCCCGGATATCGTCGTGAGGACCAAGGTCTCCCGATTCGGGTATCCCACTCCGTGGTACTTCACCTCATGAGACCCCCGTTCATATATTTCTCTAATTAGCGAACCAAAGCTCACACCGCCGACCAGGGAAGAGGCACCTCGAGATCAACAGTCAAGCAGAGGAGGGATTGACCGAGGTCAGTTCCGCCTCTACCGTAAGAGAACCTTGCGGCCACTTGTTATCGTCTCAGTGAACTGATGACGAGTGTTTTACAAGCACTGCGGTACTCGCCTTTTATACTGCCTCAGAGTCGCAGCGGTTAGGTGATTGTAAAACTGGTTATCAACCGGTTAAGCTAATTAATCGCTCATTTAAATTAATCGAATTTCGGAATTAACCTATTGTTTGGATTAAAGCAATCGTAGAAATAGTCTAGAAAATTCATTATATCATTGAATTTGTCATATAGACAGAAACACAAACTAGTATGCTTGTATACTAGTAAGTATACTAGTACATACTAGTAGGCCTGTATATGTACTGTAAAATACATACTAGTTTGTACTATAAAACATATTAACAAACATACTAGTGTAAATTTTATAGTACGTACTAGTATACCAATATGTACTATAATTTCAATTATGCGGTAGTAAATACTAAACAATTGTAGCAAAGAAAATATAATTATTATTATTAAAATTAAAAACTTAATGCTTATTTGAACTGTAAACTATGATATAAAAGACACAGATGCAAGCAATTCTTACTTATAATTTTACGTTTTAAATTTCAATTAGCGTTTATATGCGGGTTCAAAGCCTGGGCTCGCCCGTCACTGACATCGCTTTCGAGTAAGGAAACTGACGTTAACCTTAGCTTTACCAGCTTTGGCTTTACAATGTCACAACCATTGTCGAAGAATTAGATTCAACGACTGTAATACCACACGGAATTAAAGCAATTCTCTATCAGACTCATCACTCTAGTCAGTCATCAGAAAATCTTCAGTTTCTCATGTAAATCGTTAATCGTTTTAATTTTAATTTTAATCGTTACTGCTGAACTACAACGCTGAAACTCAAATATAAAGGTCACGTAGATGTTCGACATATCTAGAAAATATTTGCTTAAATGCCGGCTGATGATAAATACGAACTCTTCGTTTACCTAAATGCACTTTAATACACATGCAAATAATTGAGATTATTTTGGGGAGGGGTCAAAGTTGTTACATTCCATGCGCACATTTAGAACCGGTTGGACGATTCAATGTTAAAATCTTGCTGATAGATATCAGCACTCTGATATCTATCAGACGATTACCATACCACACGATTAGCGCAGAGGCTATATACAGTCTAGCCTATCATAGGCCACAACCGACGTTAAAATGTCTCTTAGATCCAGGAGATCAATGTTCTATAGCACATGCATATATAGTACGGCCCGGACTCTATCAGTACTCTGCCAGTACTCTAGCACTACTTAACCTATCAATACCCTATCAATACCCTATCAGTACTCTATCAGTACTCTATCAGTACTCTATCAGTACTCTATCAGTACTCTATCACTACTCTATCAGTACTCTATCAGTACTCTATCAGTAGTACCTCGTTAGAGATGTAGTCATCACGGGCATCGGTGTACTGGTCGTTCCTGTCCGGGCCCCCCACTAGGGCCCCGTTCAGTGTCTGAGGGTTCGGGCCCGGGTTATTAAAATCATTCCAGTCACAGGGCGCGGGCATATCAGTGCAAGATCTTAATAAATAATAATATTGATTGAAATAATTATCAATTATTTCAATTTTTCTATTTAATTTTCATGCTTATTTAGTATTTTTTAAACTTTCTCCCTTTTCTATAATTCCTTTTGTCTTTGGACTGGTTTCCTGGATTTTGGAATTTGCGCCGTTTTGGACCTTCGTTTTGCTCACTGATTTGGAGTTGTCTCAATATTGCTCGACGTTGTCATGTATGATAGTAGTACTCTGATAGTTCTTATGTTATATTATGCCTTATAAGGTTTGTATATATTACCTGCTGCTTATAGATTACTTGACAAAGATATCAAAAACTTCCGTCAAAATTATTATTGGGAATTTTTTAATTTTATTTCATTTAAATGTTTATTTCTATTTGTGTTTGTCAGTAATTTGGTGTTGATGCTGAAATAAACATATCTCTCTCTCTCTCTCTCTCTCTCTTATAAATTTACCTATTTAGCCTCTTCATTACTTATTTCCTATTAATTGCTTAATTGCTAACTACTTGCCTGTTGTATATTACCTTCTTTCCTGCCCTCTGTCTCTTAGTACTTTGGCAACTGGCAGGTCCGTGGTTTATAACGCCTCGACTCTTCTCTGTGTTCCGCTTTCCTCTTCTTATCCACATATTATTGGGCCTTTAAATCATCTAACATTCCAAATCTCGGCCTGCCTCTGCCTCTATTTCTTTTAAATGTTTATGCTTGTATTCGGGGTATGATAACCTCGGTAACTCAAGGTACCCTAAATGGATGCCCAGACGGAACCCGGGGACCCCGAAGCGCTGATCCCTGACCCCACCCGAGGGCAATCGGGGATCGGGGGTGGACCACCAGGGGATCGTTTGTTTTCTTGAGAGTTATTTACAGTCGGAAAAACAGCGAAGGCATCCATTACTTCTCATCTATTGATTGATTGTGAAACAGTTTCGGAAGAAGACAAGAAGTTACCCAGTCCGTTTACGCAGGCTCCTACCATGTCGCTGTTGATGGAGAAGGAGAAGCAGACTAAGGAGAAGTCACGACCTCCCGGACCCTCGAGACTTCTGCGCAAGGACGCTGATAGGGTGAGGGAAACACTGTTACTTGCTACAGCAGAGTTTATATGATCAACTGTCTGTGACAATCGTGCCACTGATTTAGACTGCATTAATGTTTTTCTACGAATAGTTCTCTCTCTCTTAGTGCACTGCCTACTGATAGGTCCATGGTATATAGTGTCTCCACTCATCCCTATCATCCGTTGTCCTCTTCATTTCCGCATACGAGTTGATCTTGAAATCATCCATAACATTCCTTTTGATATACCATTATTCTTAGGGGATTCTGCTTATGACGAGGTGGGCCCCTGTCATTTCCTTACGTATAGTTATATTATGTATTTTTCAGTGTTAAATCCCTATTACCGAAGAATTGACCAATCGTGGACTGCTCGTGTCGTAAAAGGCAACAAAGCGCTAAGATCCAAACCAATGTCGGAAAGGTTATTAGGTTGGTGAGAGCCTAGGATCCAGATATTGCTACAAAATATTGTAAAACGGATGGAAAGTTTCTATACGTACCCCGACCCTATTTTAAATTAGGATTTAAGAGAAGATGATGATTATGATAGTTAAGTTATATATTTACATGTTGGAGCCGAATTATTACTAATCTTAAGTGCTGGCCTTGCATTTCGATGTCATTTCTTGTACTATGAACTTGTAGTACTGTGTACTATATTACATATTAATATTTTAAAGATTTTCATGAGCTTCTGTAATTTTTTTGCTGTATTGTGTTGTGTAATCTGTACTGCAGAAGAAAGCTAAGGTGGAAGCTTGGGCGCAAGATTCAAAGCAAAACCAACAACCGCAGCAGAACAAACCAGAGCAACAACAACAGCAATCTAAACAAGATTGTAAGCAGCCTTCTGAGCAACAGATCAACTTCAAGCAGCAGCAGCAATTTGAAGAGCAGCTGACCAAGCAGCAGCTATCAGAGCAGAATCAACCGATTCTAAGCAAATCAAAATCAGAACAACAAACAAAACAACAAATATCAGACGAGCAACAAGTACAGCAGTTGTTTGAGCAACAGGCTTGTGCTGCATCCACAACGAGACAGAAACAGGAACAAGGACAACGACAGCTTAGTGAAGAGAAGCAACAACAGCAACAACAAGTCAGTCAAAAACAGGAGAAATCGCAGAGTAAGCCTGAAATTGAACCGATTAAATCGTTGAATAGTGCTGCAGTTGAGAACAAAGCTAGCAGAAATGTAGCCAGTAGTGTTAGATCTAGCAAGCTGTCTCCTGAATCATCTCAGTTAAGTCAATCAATTCAAGCTAAGGCTAGAGCTGATAAACGATTGGATATGAGTAAAGATGTCGGCGGGGCTACAGCTTTAAGGCGGGACAGTGTTGGTGAAGTTGATGCTGAATCCACTAATGAAATGGTTTGTATCTAGAATTCTGTTTTTGTTAAATTTGTATTTTCTGTGTGACATTGACGTTGGTTCTGCCGCTATTTCCTCTGATACTCGGGTTGAATACAACTTCTCATCATGGTTGCTCCTGCTCACTGACCAGAATATTGCCGTTAAATGCGATTAAGCCTTTTTACTCTCTACATTGTTAGTAATTACAAATTATGTCAAATAAATATTGACTTTCTACCAAAGCTCCTCTATATGTACATGTATATCGTATTTCGATGATAATTTTCTATTCTGATTTTAAACTAATAATTTATTCATCTATACTGTATTTATAAATTGTATTTATTTTGTTTTAGGCCTATATATCATGGAAATAACGGGATTACTGAAATTTTTAATTTCGAAATGAAATATATAATTTGATGGTAATATGAGCAATAAATGCTTTGCATTGTATTATTTACAGAATGTAGACGCCATGCAGAGACTTGACGGAACCGGTAGAGACTGTTCGAGAGATAATCCCGATGTTGTTAAGGACAGTCGCGGACCAGTGGGAGCCAGAGCTTCAGCTAATGACTGTCGATCATCTCAGATAAACTTTGACAACGTTTTGCTAAACGAACAGGTAGGTTCGCCGTGCACGTGTAAGTATGTGTATGTGAGTCAATATACATGTATATGCATGGGTGCACTTGAACTTAATCTTTTGTAGTTATTCTTTTAGCCGTATGTTGATTGAATACCTTAGCACGAGTTCTTTCTGTTTAGCTAAGTCAATAGGAGGTGTAATTATATTTATTAGTGGTTGAAGAATGAAGATTATAGTGACGTAAAAGATGTGCAGTTGCCAGAATATTTACAGAATATTTACAGATCTTGCTTGCTTCAACCACTGCAAAAGCTTTTAATTTTTTAGTACACTTTTACTGGCTAGAGCAAGTGAAGATGTCAGTAAGATATTTGGCCTCGAGTCAGAATGTGCTGGATTCAAATCCTGGGCTCGCCATTCACTGACTTCACTTTCGAGTCCGGAAACGGACGTTAACATTAGCTTTACCGGCTTTTTACTGCTAGGTCTAAGGCTGTAGATAGAGTAATTTTTATAACGGAAGTTTACTTTGCGTGAAATTAATGTTACAGAAAAAATAATTAAAAATTAAATTTCTAACATTTCTTAGGATAATTAAAGTTCTATTTACTTAACATCCTAAAAATCTTATGTATTTATTTACGTCGCACTGCACATTCTGGGCACTTATGTCTTCCACATAGAATTTTCACTCTCTTATTTCTGTTATGAAACTAATTGGACTTGTCATTATTATGTGACAGGATGCAGATATAGACGACGAATGGCAGAGTATATCTGAAATAACGGTCGTCGCTTTATCAGAGAGAAAAGGTCAGTCTAGTCAGACATCACCCAGTCTAGATCAGGTAGGAAGTATCTGTGACACTTACCTGAGAAACGTCAAGTTCACGTCGAGACTGCGTCTAAGGCTGAGTTCAAGCAGCGCAGAAGTGCTGGAGGCATCGCTAGAGGGTGCGGCTAAAATCAAACCTGTTCTAGAAGTTATTACCAACCTGCTGAACACTGCTAGGTAACCACCTGCTTTCCTGCTAACTAAATTCATTTTATATATCGATGGCTTGGAGCACAAAGGTGCCAAGTCAGTTTTGAGGTACAACGATGTGCACAGTGCAGTGGTAGGATAATACTTGTATCTATCAGTGCATAAAATGTAACAAGTGATCGTATGTGTTATAATGGCTGGAGCCAGTGGCGAAGTCGGTAAGATACTCGACCGCGGATCAGATGGTGCGGGGTTCAAATCCTGGGCTCGCCCGTCACTGAGATCGCTTTCGAATGAGGAAATTGACGTTAACCTTAGCTTTTACTAGCTTTTTATTAACTACTTGTAACCAAAACACGGAGGGACCAAGTGCGCCTGAGCAAAATCTTCAGTGCACAAACGTTCTAAATTCACTCAGTACCTAACTTCTTTAAACTGCTCTTGGCACCATTGAGCTCCAAGCTAACGAATTATGATTTAAATTCTAACATTTTGTGTGTATTTTATCTAGAATGTAATTTTAAATAAATCAGGGTATTTAATGCAGGAGCTGAGGAAGGCAGAGCGGACCTATCTCACCATGAAATTTTTCCCCAGGATTAATTGGTAGTTAATCCATTACAGAACTGAGGAATGCAACGGGAAACCATCTCAGAAGCCATATTATTCCAAAGTTATGGGCTACATTAAGTTGTGGATAAGGCATAGCCATTTATGAATAGATTTACTCGTTAATCGATGGTGTGCTCTTTATAGAGCGTGAAAAGCAGCATGTGAATAGGAATATGTACCTTGGATCTGTCGCTTGCAGAGCACTATATATATATATATATATATATATATATATATATATATATATATATATATATATATATAGTGTAATAAATAATAGATCGGGTATTATTTTAGGCATACTCGTAATATGTACTTAACTTTGCAGTTGTAGTTAGCTTATTATCTCATTGTAATAGCTTATGTAATAGTCTTACCAGAATCTCTGAATACCATATTTCTCAATTTTTCAATTCAAAGTTGTATAGTGCATTGATAAAAAATGCTTGCCATAAAGAAAATTAATAAATGGCGGGCCCGGTTAATACTTGGATAGTTGATCATCTTGTACCTTTTTGAATATACTTATTATTATTTTTTAATTTTTTATTTATTTTTTATTTTTATTTTTTTATTATTTTACCCCGGTGTAAAGAACCTGGGGTTTGATAAAAACGATTCAAGCAATACGTGCTGAATCACTGCCCGGCTACTCGAGGTCAACAATCGGCTTAAAAGAATTGTTGAAGCAGACTGCAATAAATCTTTGCAAAGTCATGGAAAGCCTTTGCAAAGAGACATCTTTTCCAAAGAAAAGATGTCTCTCGCTTATCGCCGGTTTGCTCTGCAATAAGTCTGCCTATGTCATTAATAAAGTCAACTCCTTCGGGATTCATCGGGCCCATGGTTTCAATGGCCACCTGAACAACTTCATATCCTTAGGACAGATCACGGTATTTATCCAACTTCCTAGAGTCGGCATGAACAGCAGCTCCACCGGTTGTGATTGAAGTCGTATACAGGTAGGAGTTTGCCATAGTGTCAATGACCGTGACGTCCCATACGGCACATTTACCGTTGCACCAGGGCACTAAAGTCATGCCGTCCGGACGCTTGCCATCTGATCTGGACAACCCACTTGGTTCCTTATAGGAAGGGATGCCTGCTCTCGAAGGTGCTCGCCATATTATGTCATTTAAATTGTGATGGCGAGACATTCTACCTGAGCTTCGTTTGCAGGAGAGGCCGTGGAGACCTAAAGCGTCGATTTCATGACCGCAGGGGCACATGTGAGGCTCGCAAGTTTTCGCCCCTAAACGGAAACTAACGGCTACTCGAATCGCCTCATTGTCTAAAAAAGCCCACAAGAAGCAACAGGGAGAGCGTGAAGCCAGTCGCTGCTTCTTTTGGTTGATACAGCTAGGAGTCGTGCTCTGTCTACTGCATTATTATTTTTATTTTTTTTATTTTTTCTTTCTTTTTTATTTTTTTTAAATACCCTGGGCTGGCTGTAAAAGGCCCTGGGCTAAAAAATAAGATAAAATATATAAAAATATATGAAAATAAGATTATTATTATTGTTATAGTGTTATTTTTATTATTACTGCCGGGTGTTCACAGCATTAGTATTTCCAATATTAGTTAGAAATTATTGGCAATATGCTCAACCAATGGCAACAATCATGGCGAGGAAGAGTAAGCAGCCGAACTACTTACAACAGAATCGTGTGAATTATTCGGTGTCTCTAATTCAACAAATAAACGAAAAGAAAACAATTTATATTTTATATATTTTCATCTAAATTTGTAAAAATGATATTTCGCTGATGCTGTTTCTATTCACATTTATTATCTTACGATCATGATACAGATGTTTTACTAATTTCATAATAGGCCTGATTGCATAAATTAACCTTCAAGTATAAATTTATACATTTAAAGCTTTGTATTGATATTTGAATAACTTGAGATCTCATAACGTTAAGCCTCTTCTAACCTTTACATGTATATATAGAATTTCTTTATGTATATAAATAATTTATATATATGTGTGTGTATGTTTAGAGATGTGAAAGATCTAAGCAATTTTATACAAGGAATTGAAGTGCCAGAACAGATATTACAACTTATTGAACGAATGCTAAACAATTCTAACGTCAGACAGGTTAGTCTACAGTCACTATGTTGATATATAAAGATGCTAGTCTACAGTCACTATGTTGTTATATAAAGAGGTTAATCAACAGTCACTATGTTGTTATATAAAGAGGTTAATCAACAGTCACTATGTTGATATATAAAGAGGTTAGTCTACAGTGACTGTGTTGTTATATAAAGAGGTTAATCAACAGTCACTATGCTTAAATTCTGTCTGTTGATCTCGTCTAATTTAATACTTGCTCTTTTCATATATTTCCGGAATATTTGAGTACCTCCATGGCCTGTATTTTCCGTTCCCTCAATAACATCTACATTCTCATTTCTATTTATTTTATCTGATGCTTTTTATGATGGAAGTGATGAATGAATATATAAATAAATAATTAGTATTGGATCTTTATATTGTATGTTGCATACTTACAATATCGAATATATACAATATCTTACTACTTCTATTATATATTGTTCTATGCGATATTATAATGTCATATTGTGGCATAGTACTGTATTGTATATAGTGTGTAATTAAACTGTTGCTTATGCATAATTGTATATTTAATAATTATGTGATGTGTATTGTATTTAATAGCAAATCTGGTCGCGAGAGATTCTGCTAAATTTACTGCACACTCTACACGTCTCCTTCTCTTCTGCAGTCATGTTTCTTCACGAGAACCAGCACTATGCTGACTGGTATGCAATGCTAAATAGTTTACAGTAGATTACTATTTGATACTAGCTAAAGCTGTTAAAGCTAAGGTTAACGTCAGTTTCCTCACTCGAAAGCTATGTCAGTGACGGGCGAGTCCAGGATTTGAACCCCTCACATACTGATCCGCGGTCGAATATCCTACCGACTTCGTCACTGGCTCCAGCCAGCTATGCTAGCTGCTATGCTGACTGGCATGTAGTACTAAATAGTTTACAGCAGATTACTAGATGCCACTAGCTGCTATGCTGACTGCTATGTAGTGCTAAATAGTTTACAGCAGATTACTAGATGCCACTAGCTGCCATTAGATGTCGGATACTAAACCTGATGCCAAGCTTTAGTGTTAGTTTCACTTCATAAATAGTTATCACTGATGGACGAATCTAGAATTTGAACCTTGCACTGACCGATTTACAGCAGAATATCTAACCGATCAAGTAATCTACAGTATTGCGATATCCTTAGTGACTAAATGAATCGCCACTTTTGTTTACTGTTAACTTTTTAGGCGAATGATTTTGACCACATATGGACGCATAGTTGAAATTATTATAGTACTGGAAATATCTAAGCCGCAGGATACGATCCTTTTAACTTCTTCGGATAATAATTAATTGGGTAAATGTATCATTTTGTATCATTTCTTCATTCGTAATTTTGTCAGTCCATTTGATCTTCTATTTGATTTCACGAACTTACGACTTCCATTTGATCTTACAAACGAAGAAGTGCTAAATAGGGTTGACATTAATAGACAATTGATAGATATGATAAGGGATAGAAAAAAAGAACTGGATGGATCATATACTGAGGTGGAATGGTTTGCAGAAAGAGGTAATTGAGGGAAGAATGGAAGGGGAAAAGGTTAGAGGAAGACCGAGATTTTGGATGATGGATAATTTGATAAGTAATTCATATCTTGATATGAAGAGAAAGGCTGAGGATAGAAATATGTGGAGGAGTTATATGCCATTGACCTGCCACTAGATAGTGCACTAAGATAAGAGAATCATTTATTGTATTGAGGTTCTAAATACTAGCTAAAGTAATTTGCATTGGTGACCTTTAAGTGAATTGAGTGCGGTTTACGTGTAATCTTTTATTTTCACTACATATATATTTTTCAGAATAATTTTTCATGCTAACGAACAGTACAGTTTTGGAAATGCTTTCTCTCTATTTATGTTGTTAGATAAGTCTTTGAAATCTTCGTAACAGGAGATGAAAATTTCTGTATTGAACTTCTAGTTCAGTCTTTATACCTCGGAGCACTAACATTAAACTATTTCGGATTGTAGACTTGAGAGCTGTTGTCGGTCAGCATTGAGGCACTGAGTCTATAGAAATAACCAGCATCACGGTCGACATTCGAGTGAATCGACCACAATGTCGTTAATTTTTAATGTTTAATAGAGTATATCATGCTAAGGCATCTCTATACTTTACAACAGTTACGGTAAAACAAGCAATATACAATAAAATATGCACACAGTAAAAATCATTACAATATCAAATAACTGTCATATGTAACATAGCTAAAATATCGCACTCTGGGAGATTTATCAGTGAGCCGAATTTACATGGAATGATCTAGCAAAAAGTTGTTTCTTAAGACTCATTTTAAAGCAATCAGAATGTCTTATAAAATATGGAAGTTCATTCCACAATTTGAGATCTGTTACAGAAAGCGTTACCTCTTGTTGTTGTTGTTAATACAGCCGGCAGACATTCCTGCAGGCAGCGGTAAGACTGTTCAGTCTGCTACCCTCTCTGGTCTCTCAAAAGTTGGACACTGACCTGAGGCTGCGTGAACAAGCCATTGAGGTACACTTTCAGTTCAATTCAGTTTTAATAAGAACACCAAGAAGGGTCATTCAACCCTGTAGTGTTCACATACACAGGACACAAGAAAGCAGATGCAACAGGAAAAAACACAAACCAAATGTGAACAATGGTGAACTTAAAGAAAATTAAGACAAATAATGATAATAGGTGAACTTGTGCATACAAAATAGACTGGAGTATAATTTTAAAATGAGATTAAATATAAAATAATAAACATAATAAAGAGGATCAGAGGAGCTAATAGCTATATATTAAGTATTTATGAAGATTTATATTAAAATAGTTAAAGGTCTTAAAAGTTATGTGCTTGTCAATATGTACTCAACACTATTTAAGTGTATAGTGGAAGCTACAGAATAGAAAGAACAGACTAGATTATGTACTGAGTGGGAAAGGAAATAAGGTTAGAGGAAGACCGAGACGTGGGATGCAGAATGATTTTATAACTAATTTGTATGTTGATATGACTAGAAAAGCCGATGATATAAATATATGGAGGAGTTAGATGCCATAGGCATGGACATCAGAAGTTAAGTTTTAACAAAAAAAGTAGTGAAATAAAATGCCACGCAGTTTAATTTATATACTTGATCGCATGATTAATATCGTACTTGATCGATCGATTGATTAATTGATTGAATGATTGATTGATTGACCAATTGGTTGATTGATTGATTGGCCGATTGACTGATTTGATCGACTGTTTTTAGTGTACACGGTACCTCAGTGAGATGATGTCTGGCTGTGAAGCATCATCCTCAGATCAGTTCTTCTCAGGTGTGGTCTCACACAGAACTTCCCTTGAGGCTCTTCTCAAGTGCTGTGTGGTGGACGAACAGAAGATTAAAGCTATCCAAGGTTCTATATCTCTCTCTATTAGTGCACTGCCTACTGACAGGTCCATGGTATACAGGGTGAGTAAAAAAAAGATAACACCTGCAAAACGTTTGAATATCTCAGGCTATTGTTAATATTTGTAAATTAAACTTTTACCAATTAATAAGGGACTAATTTCTGGTGGAGTGGCCAATTTTCATCCATTTTGGTGCATAGATTGTCCAGTTATGCAAGTTTCAGCAGAGCAACCCCCCATTTTTACCTTAAAATGGCGTTTGCTACTACGGTAAGGGCAGATTGCACTTCATTGACGAGAAGGTAAGGTTGAACTCTCAGTATTACGTCAGTACTTTGCTTCCGGAGCTGTTTGATGATTACCATGCTCTTCTACCAAATGGTTTCATCTTTCAGCGGAATGGTGCTCCGGCTTATGCATCTCGTCATGCACAGGAAAGGATCAGCGAGAGAAACCCGGATTACATCAAGAAGAATGAATGGCCTCCAAACTCACCCGATCATAATCCTCTGGATTACCATATCTGGGGAACCATGCTGCCTCTCTATCAGAAACACCAGCCGAAGCCTAAAAACAAGACAGAACTGCAGGAGGTGCTTTACGCTATTTTTAGGTAAAAATAGGGGGGTTGCTCTGCTGAAACTTGCATAACTGGCCTGTCTATGTACCAAAATGGATGAAAATTGGCCACCCCATCAAAAATTAGTGCTTTAGTAATTGGTAAAAGTTTTATTGTAAAATATTAACAATAGCCTGAGATATTCAAACTTTTTGCAGGTGTTATCTTTTTTTTTTACTCACCCTCTATAACGCCTCTACTCATCTCTATCTACTGTCTTTCTCTTCATATCCACATATGAGTGGATCTTTAAATTATTTATAACATTCCTTATGATATGCCATTATTCTTGGGGGATTCTGCTTATGATGAGGTGAGCCCCCCTATGCCTTCCTCAACTTCGACTAACATTTAATATATCTATATCTATGTTTACGAAAAAGATCAATAAACACGAGAAAAGATCAGACTATCATATGAGAATTTATATATTGAGCTATTTTTGACGTCTGTTTTCTATTTCAGTATAACAGTGATACTTTAAATGATGGTCATGAGCCAAAAGCTAACATTGAAGTCTGAAATAATGAGATTTTTATTGCATTTTTATGCTATATTTATAGTTTCTATCGCTGGTTGCTTATATTTTTACACTTAAATGGCAGAATTATTATATTGAAACGCCAAGTGATTTTAGATAACGCATTTATTGAGCGATTTTAGTTTCAACCTTGGTTAATTTATATAGTATTTTTATAATTATTTGAATGTTGAGGGGATCGGGGATAGTTTGGCTCAGTCGAGATTGAGATGGTGTGGCCATATTGTGAGAAAGGCTGATGAGGATGTAGTAAAGAGAGTTTGGAGGGAAGAGCTGGATGTTAAGCCAGAGAGATATAGACCACAATTGACATGGGGGGATGCGGTAATTAAGGAGGACATGAAAAATAGGGGATTGACTGATGATATAGTGTGGGACAGGGAGGACTGGAGAAAGTCTATTCGTATCCTGACCCTAGTTAAACTGGGATTTAAGGGAAAATGATGATGATAATGGTGATGAATCAATCAGTGAATATCCTTCAGTCAGCCACAGTCAGTCAGTCATTGTATTTCAGCCAGCAACAGTCAGTCGAGTTAAGTCATGATGAATGATGATGAGTCAAAATGAAGATGATGATGATGATGATGATGGTTGATTTATATCAGGCAACGCCGACTTGCAGCGGCGAGTAGACGAGGTTATCGAGCTGAGTCTCGTAACACTTCTCACGCTAGTATGTGGTCTAGAGACAGAAATGCCTCACGACGTATCTGGCGGGCTACCGACAGATCGCAGAGCAGTGGCCTCAACATTCTCTGACGTCCTCGTTGATAGACAACTGGCTAGCGTCAGACGAGATTTCATCTCCCTCGTTGGTCACCCGTCTACCTGTGTGATAGTTCTTAGGGTATTGTAAGCCTCTCTCTCTCTTTTTCTCTCTCTCTCTTTCTCACTCTCTCTCTCTCTCTCTCTCTCTCTTAGTGCACTTCGTACTGGCAGGTCAACCGTACTTAACACCTCCACTCATCTCTAACTTCCGTTTTCCTCTTCAGGCCCACATACGAGTGAATCTTTAAATCATCTATAACATTCCTTTTAATACATCATTATACTTGGAGATTCTAATTATGACGAGGTAGGCCCCCTATGCGTTCCTCAGCTTGTAAGCCTCTCTACTGTCTATATCTAAATCTAGCCTATAGTTTGTAGCCTGTCTACTGTCTATGTCTAGAGCTAAAGCTGAAGTTTAACGTCAGCTTTCTGTCTAAAAATATTCCATCGTAGAGTCGAGTTCTGGCTTTGAACGCTGACCTGCAGTCGATTTACTAGCTAATCGTGCTACTAGCTTAATCTAATTAGTTAGTTTTATTAATCTAATTAGTCTAATTATTATCTTTACTTTTTTCATAGTTACTATTTTGTTCTTTAATAATTTTTGATGTTGTTTACTAATATTTCCCTATGAAGCCATTAATGGAATAGAAATTTTTAGTTTTGTGATAAAGTTGGTAAAAATGCTAATGTTAACGTCAGTTTCCTGACTCGAAAGCGATGTCAGTAACGGGAGAGCCCAGGATTTGAACCTCGCACATACTAATCCACGGTCGAATATCTTAGTTTAATTTAATATTTTAGTTTAATTTTTAGTTTGGCACTTCTATTATACAAAATTATTTCTCAATTAACAACAATAGACTTTTATTTATTACTTTTGCTTTACATTTTTTAAGATATAGATCTTAATAATAATTATTAGTTTACTTTTTAATTATTTCAAAAAATCTATTAACATTTTTAGATTTTGTGGAAATAGATGCAATCAGCACTGTATTTTACGATCAAGTACAGGCTGATTGATTGATTCTCTGACTACTGATTGACTGATTGATTCTCTAATTGATGGATGATTTAATTTATTGATTGATTGTAGGTTTTGTATTCAGCTTGTCAACAGAACAATGTACTGTGTCAACATCTCGTTGACTCTAAACATTTTCTGCAAAATCTTATTTCTATTCTGCAGTCCAATGTAAGTTGTTGAACGGTAAATGCCTAAATTAATACACCAGTACATGCATGCCTATAAGTTATATTTTCATAGTGTAATTATTTAATAATGTTTAATGGTATTTATGCAAATATATGTCAACTGGACTCAGCGCTTAAACAACTTGATTTTTTTATCTTGAGGCGGTTTGACGCTTTCTAATTAACTTCACACTTTCTTGCTTTTCCTTTGCAAATCAATTTATGCAACAAGTATAGTATCAAAAAGTAAAATACAATATTACATATAGCAATTTTGGTGGCTTCCTAACAGATTTGCCTCGAGAATACTAAACGACATCAATGGAAAACCACCTCAGAAGTTAAGTAGTGGAATTAAATTGTTTAATTGATTTAGCTTAATAATGATAGATTAATGCAATTATCTATATTTTATTTGATTTATGATAAAGATGAATAGTATTAATGACACAGACTGATATGACTGATGAAGACATGACAGTGGCGGTAGAGCTAACGCTGCATCTAATGACAGTCATCATTGTTCAGATCTCACAAGTTCCTCGTGTGTAAGTCGAATGAAATCCTCTTATGTAGTTTCTGATTATATCACAACACTTGGACTGCCATTGCGCTGGAGTGCCGATTTTAAACCATATTATGAAGACTATCGCTGCGCTTTTAATAATAATAATAAATGTTTAACATCCGTTTTCTCATACAAGGATGATGTCAGGGACGTACCCTCATCACATGTCACTACAAATCGATTCATCCAAGCGATCTCAAAAAACATGTGATAAAGAGAAAGAAAAATATCCTTCTCTAAAGACCTGAATCTCGTGTCAAAATTGGCGTTAGCTATTAGCTTTAGTTTTGATGAATCCAACATCAACATCGCATTTGTTCTCTCATTGTAAATACGATTCCTTTTATGTAGAAGTTAATTGGTTCCCTCTATAGATTTTCTCTATTGGTTCCCTCTATCGATTTTCTCTAATTTGTCTCTCTATTGGTTCCCCTATTGTTCTGTTCTATACTGAAAACAGAATACATTTCTACTTTTGACAGTATTAAGAAATGCCATGTCTGTTCTATACTGCAGTAGGCATAATTGAATTATTGATTTTGCTCACTCGTGAGATTAGGCCAGTGCCTGCTATTGAAAAGGACAAGTTAATATAAACAATTAAGCTGTCAACAATCTGACAGGATTGTCGGATATAGAAATGTAGTGTACAGTAGTAACGATAATACACTAATGCACTAATGCTATGATCTGATCTGTTTGTGGAACTATATGTTTATTAATTAATTTCAAAAATTTCTTCTATTGACTAAATACTTTCAATACTTGAAGTCTCTGCACCACCCACGGGTTTGGAACTGGACGTTAAATCTTAATTGTATTGCATTTAATTGTGTTTATATGTTTTAGCATTAGCGAGGCTGGAAAATTCTTTGCAACGTTCTTGATTGAGACCCAGTTACCCAGTCACATCGTATGTAAATGATATTATTGTTATTTACGCGTGGCTAATTTTTGTGCTACATAGCTAATGTATGTGACGCTTTATTATGACAAATTAGAATCAGTAATTACCCAAAGAAATTTAGCTAGTTCCACGTTTGAGACAATTTCATTGTCTGTTATAAATGTGACATTTTAATGTTTTGAGTTGTCACTATATGGGTGTCTTTAAATTCAAACTTCATGAGATAAGTTTTTTGTGCACTGCCTTAAAACCCAACCTTAACCCATCTAATAATAATTTTGCTCAGCATTACTCAATTCTCTAGCTGAACAATATCGGAGTTATACATGCAGATTAAAAAATATCTATACTTTATCCTCATTCAATGATAGCAGATAGTTTCTCTTTTATCTAAGCAGCTTATTGATTGTTTACATGTATGTTTTAAAAGTAACTCATTATTAGTGTTCATGTATGTTATATAAGCAGCTCATTACTAGTTTACATGTATGTTATATAAGCAGCTCATTGCTAGTTTACATGTATCTTATGTAAGTAACACATTGCTTGTTTACATGTATCTTATATAAGTAACTCATTGTTAGTTTACATGTATCTTATATAAGTAACTCATTGCTAGTTTACATGTGTGTTATATAAGTAACTCATTGCTAGTTTACATGTGTGTTATATAAGTAACTCATTGCTAGTTTACATGTGTGTTATATAAGTAACTCATTGCTAGTTTACATGTGTGTTATATAAGTAACTCATTGCTAGTTTACATGTGTGTTATATAAGTAACTCATTGCTAGTTTACATGTGTGTTATATAAGTAACTCATTGCTAGTTTACATGTGTGTTATATAGGTAACTCATTGCTAGTTTACTTGTATCTTATATAAGTAACTCATTGCTAGTTTACATGTATGTTAAGAACCTCTGTGCTAGGTTACATGTATTTAACGTCTGTGTCTACACCTGCACAGGCTGCTACTGCTCTGCTCTTGGATCAACTGATATCTCGTTCTGTAACCTTTGACCTTCGACCTGAAGAAACCATCGAGGCTTGTCTGACTGTACTCACTGACCTCTACCAGGTCTGTCTGGTTAATTGATTAATTGTAATCTGCGTTTAACACCTGTTGCTTCATCAAAAAGCTGGTAAAGCTAAGGTTAACGTCAGTTTCCTCACTCGAAAAAGCGATGTCAGTGACGGGCGAGCCCAGGATTTGAACCTGCACCTACTGATCCGCGGTCGAGTATCTTACCGACTTCGCCATTGGCTCCAGCCAATCAGAGGATGATCTTGAGGATATATCGTGTTTTTTAACTAAATCTTCACTGTGCGTTTTATTTTCTTAGGTTGGTTAGGTTAGGCTATCCTTTTGGTTATGCAGTAGAACGAGGTTGATAGCAATATTATTTAAAATGATTTCAAAGTTTTCTTCCAGTAAACTTGTTGAATTTGAGACTGTCGGGTTTTGTTTGATAGAGATACGGTAACAATGAGAGACCATGGAATAGAGAGAGAGAGAGGGAGAGAATGAGAGAGAGAATTAAGTTTTAACTTTCAATAAAAAGGAATTATGATCAACCAAAATTCTGCCCTACTGAACGATATCAACTTAATTAATTAATGATGATTTCAAATTTTAATTGTTTCACTTTTGATTCTTTTATTCCAGCCAACATACAGCTGCCGTAAATCTTTATTTATACATGACGAGTTTAGACTTTGACTATATCAAACCATTTTAAAGTACTTATGATGCTAGTGTTTACTAAACGCAGCTGATTGCGATGGAATTAATAAATTTACTGTTGCCGTCATCAGTCACCATTTGTCATTTTCTGCTATTGCAACTTTTATTATACTATATTTATGTCAATCTTCTATAATGTGTGAGAACTGTGATATTAGTGTGCTACTTGGGTGGTATATCGGTATACTATCCAAGTTGAATCAGTGGTTGAAGTGCTGTCCGCGTCAATGACTGCTTTGAAACGAAATGGACGTTAAGCTTAGATTTTCGTCTGACGTTTAGTGTATATATAACATAGATATACACCATAACGCTTATTACTTTGAATTTGTCGTCGTCGTTTGTCATTGCCTAGGTTATTTGTCTAGAGCTTGTTTCAATTGATCTGTGTGTCATCTACGATACCTGAATGATATGAAAAACATTTGAATCAGTCAGGTTTTCCATGTAACTGTCAAATCATTTACTTATAAGATTTGACGTCCCTGACATTGCCTTATGGCGAGGAACCGGACGTTAAATTCTTATTTATTGATATTGATGGATTCTCTGAAACTCTGCTGACTCTTCAGGGCTTTGAACTTTCGTAATCAGTAGTTTTATTAGCTATCACGTATCTGCTCAAATGCAACTGTATTGCTTAATGAAATATTGAAATATTTCTGCTTTACAGGTAGTTTTTTTTAAAGTGCTCGAAATATCTGTGTAGGTTTTTTATTTTATATTCAATTAGTTTTAACCCAAAATCTTTTTCTCTTGTAACTACCAACTAGTAGCTTTATTCACAATTCTTTCAATCAACAATCCACACAGGTTAAATCAACTATATATATACGTTTTAAAATTATCTACCGATCAAGTAGAATTTAGCGTCCATTATGTCATCGGTGGACTAGTTGGAGAATTAAGCATTTATTGCACTCAGGTATACATAACATCATATGACACATATTCTAAAGCTATTACACGTGAACAAGTATATAATACAAGTATATGACATATATTTCAAGCCTCTAACACATGGACAGGCATACGACACATATTATAAGCCTCGTGAACATGCAAACTATTACTACATGCATAAATACGTGACATGTAGACAAGCATAGGTCTCAAGCAAGTTATTTAATCCATGCGTATTATTATTTAATGCGCACACTCGCGCACTTATATCACACTTACAGTCTTACACTGACACTCACTTATGTAACACTTACGCTGTTATATAATACACACACACACTTATATAACACTTACGCTGTAATATAACATACTCGTCCTTTTACAGGACATTTACACATATATATAACACACACACGCTTACATTGTTATAAAACACACACTCACACACGTACACAGAGTTCACGTTATTATAGAAGCTGAATAAATAAGGTTAAAGTTAAAGGAAACTACTAACATTCAAAATAAGAGTTAAAGACATCAAATCAACTGTTAAATTCTAAGGCTCTGGCACATTCATCACATTGTCTAATAATTATAATATATTTTGGTCGTTGTAGAGGCATTAAATGGATGTCCTACAGTTATGTGATTCTTTAAGATGTGTCATTTTCATTGATATGTTGCGAATAATGTAAAACTATGCAAAATTAGCGAAATGTTATGCAAACAGTATTCAAGTATGCTAATTAGATATTACGTTAAATTACTTCGACTAAAGTAGATAAATATTTAGAAGACAATTGTAACTTTTGCAAGTTTCGTAGTTAACAAATCAATGTCAGCGACTTGTTAGTGACAATACCATGGTATAGTATACTATCAATGACAGTTTGTAATGTATTGTGTTAAATACAGTAATACATTGATAAAATAATGTCGGGTTTAGTGTTCCAAGCTGCTATGTATATATATATAAAGATTTCTGATAGCGTGGCGTATATTTCACGGAAACTGTTTATGACGAAACGAAAGGTACGAGTTCGTAAAGTTGAAACTAACATCTGAATTCTTCTGCATAAATTTTCGACAATTAACGATCTTCAACATTTGTGTCAGTTTGATCGATTGATTTAAACTCTCGTCAGTTTTTAAACTACTGCAGTTATTGTTTACTTTCTGTTCCTTAGAACGTCACTCTTCAAGCTGACATCTTTTCTGACGTCCAGTTGAGTCAGATTCTTCTTTTTTGTCCTCGAGGTTTCTGCTTCTCTAGCTTGAGGAAGATTTGAAAATCTGATCGGAGTTATGGATAACACTTGCACACGTTGATCTTCGTCATTCATTCGTTCTGTACACACGCTGATATTCAACTTTACGACAAGAATAACACTAAATCATTACTAACTGACGTGACGATGAAAACACTTGATTTCTAGTTCGAAACACATCGTAACGTAATAATATGTTGCTTACTACATCACGACTTCTATGAAAGACTGACCGTCTAAATCGGTTTTAGAGTTTTTCTCGGTTTTAGAGTTCGATGCTGCTTCATCGTTCGTACGGCTTTGGAGGTTCTGGCCCGACTTGTGAGTTCGATTCGGCTTTAGAGATCCGAGACGTAGAGCTTGTTCCAGTGATCAAAGCTTGAGTTGATGTTGACTGCTACGCGATGATGAGGTTATCCAGTACTTGAACCACTCCAGTGTTTCTCATGCCTCATATTATTACTTATTTTGCTTTAACTACTTCATTGTACCTCAAATACCTAAATTACCTTGGCATTATTTTCAAATTACTTTAGCTCTTTCGCCAGTTCTACCGTATATTCTTCTCATGGGTGGCTTTATTTGTTGACGTTACTTTATTTCTAAGTTACTTCAGTGCAAAATTATCTTTTTGCAACTTAGTGCAAAATTATGTTTTGCCACTTAACCACTGAAAGTGCAAGCAAAGGATCAAAAGTTAGAAACACTGAATTTTTCATAATGCCCTATATGCAAGACACAAGTTTAATTACTTTCTTCGCTGTACAGTAGGGTCTAACTGTTTGATTACTGTGTGTGTTGCCAAATAGAGAAACGCTTTCTCAGTATTCTACTCTGGACACTCGTTATTCAATTAGAATTTTCCTCAGCCTTAGATCTCTTTTAGCTCTCGAGAAAATTATCGAGTTTGTCTGCATAAGACATATGCTCACAGACTGTATTGAATATGAAGGTCTGTAAGGACTGTCTTGTGTTAAGTTTCTGACCAATCTCCTTATCGATGTGAATTCCTATCTCCACTGTACATTTTTAAACAGTGTAGTTTCATAATACTGAAATGTAATATGCAATGAGGGTCTCCTTTGCATCTGCCGTGAATAAACAAACAATGTCTATGTAATTTACATGTAAATGCGCCTATGTCGGTGCTACGTAGTTTGTCTGACTATTCAATCTTATTTTTATCTGTGGGTATGCTTTATCTGACGTTTAACTTCTTTCTGACCTTCGTGCTTCACATTCCCCTATAACTCTCGCCGATATCGGCACCGCTTGCTGCTTCAAAAGACTGCCTAACTACTATTTACTGAAATTGCTGCAAATATATAGTATTATCGCTCTTGCTGGTGCCTATGCCATTTCTAATTCTGTAGCTGTACTGCAGCTGACTCTATGCTGCAGCTGATATCTGTGCTGCAGCTGATATCTGTGCTACAGCTGATATCTGTGCTGCAGCTGATATCTGTGCTGTAACTGATACCTGTGCTGCATCTGGTATCTATGCTACAGCTGATATCGGTGTTGCAGCTTATATTTATGCTGCAGCTCTTATCTATGCTGCTGTCATTTCCGTAGAGTTACTGGTGATGTTACCAGCAAAAACTTATTATTCTTAAGTTATTTCATATCTTTTGCTGATATGTCACAATTTAAATTAGGCTGAAGACGCTTTTGTCTGGTTTGTCTTTGACGTCTCGTGTATTTTAACCTTTCTCTGAACTTCGGACTTTCTCAATTCCATATTAATTTACACTTGTAATGTAGTGTTTTGTATTTTCTAATTTACTGCATTATACTTTAATATTTAACCAACATATTCATTTCTATCTTATTTCAAATTACCTCGCCCATCAGTAGCCTTTCTG
The DNA here is from genome assembly GCA_905160935.1 of Enchytraeus crypticus. Lineage (NCBI taxonomy): Eukaryota > Metazoa > Annelida > Clitellata > Enchytraeida > Enchytraeidae > Enchytraeus > Enchytraeus crypticus. Next base: position 1,870,118 of record CAJHZI010000546.1, read on the forward strand.
TTAAGGACCCGTTGAAGCCAATTCCTGGAGATCAGCTCTGGATCATTGATCGTCTCATCTTAACTTGCCGCTCGCTGTTCCACTTGGATATTGTCCTCGACGTTGTCCTCATCAATCCTCCCTACAGCAGTCTGGGCACAAGACATCATCACCTTCAGTCAGGAATCCTCTTCCAACCAGCTGGATGGCGCAGCGCACGCACGAGAAGCAGGCGGCATGCCACTGTCGACCGTCGAAGGCGATGAACTTAGAGTCCTCAATGCCCGTGATGGGTTTGGCGCAGCTGTAGCACTTCTTAGCGAAGAGGAGACTGTAGCAGAGCACGCAGTAGGGCTGATCCTTGATGGTCGTGAACTTGTCTCGACCTATCTGGGAGTGACAGTGCGTGCACTGGAAGCACTCGCGGTGCCAGGGTCTCCCAGCGTACATCACACCGGATTTCGTTATCGGGCCCATACACTTGCTGCACTGTTGACTGTACTGTAGGCGTTTAGATGTAGGGTGTTGTCGTGATGTCCAGCAGTCGAAAAACAGACAACATAAACTGTTAGTTTAAGTAATTTATTGAAATAATCGATGATAACAATAATCTGATAATAGTGTTATCTCTAGTATAATCTGTGAATATTTGCTAACTTTGCTCTCTCTGTCTCTCTCTCTCTCCCTCTCTATCTCTCTCTCTCATTAGTATCTTTTAGTCCTAAGACACATGTATGACATGCAAGTGCATTCGCAACAACAGTTTTCATACTTAGTTGCTGATTTTGTAGTTTTCATTATTTTATCTTATCTCTCCATGCTTACCAGTAATCAAGCTTACCAGTGCCTTTACACTGTGCAACGTGACATGTCCAAAGTACATATTCCTACTCAAATTCAGCTTTCACGCTAGGAATTCCTCGATGACCAAGAAGTTGATCTCGTCACAAAAGGCTAAATTATATTAAGACCTTTTACAGACTTTGGCTTGAGAAATATGGCTTCTGACATGGTTTCATACTGCCTTCCTGAGTTCTTGCTGAGCCTCCTTAAGGACACGTGCTGCTTACGTTTGGGTAATTATTTAGTTGCCTAGATACAACAAATGAAAGTTCAAAAATTGTTATACTCAATGAACATGTGGAACAGTTTAGATCAAATATTCCAGTAATAACACGCATTTTAGTGAAATGATAAACTATATATGATATCTGTCACTCACTTAAAATACTTGTGTTTAAACCGTTAGGCAATTTATTCCGTTTTCTCTATAACCAGTTCTATGAATGTCCGCGATTTTACTCTATTATAAGTGCGTCTGGGAATTGAACTCACAAGAGTTAAATTCACGTCAGGATTTGTCATTTAAAACTTCATGGCGTTACCTGACTCCTAACCACTACGCTATTGTGACATTCTAAAGTAAAGTAGTCTATAAGTAGTGTACACTCGCCATTTCTCTTGTCATTCTCATTTATTTCTTTCTGTATTTCGTTTCCTAAATCAGAATCGTTACAGACTGATTGTAATTGTTGGCAACACTGTTGTCTAGTGAATACAAGGCCATGGTTTCTAAACACGTCTACTTATCCGCAGTGTGCTGTAAATAAGTCTTAACTGTTGCCACATTATTTTATAAGCATATTTTAGATGTTTTAGAAAATTATTTTATATGCATGATATATCCGGGTTTTTCATTTTGTCGCGGTTTGTATATTATCAAGATGGTTCATTTTGTGGCTGTAAATTAACTGTCGTAAGCACCTCTGAGAATATTGTCATCGATAAAGGCAATGCTGTAAACTTGGAACTTATCCGATGTAGCAACCTGTGATTTATCGCTAAGGTATGATTAATTAGGTAAGGACAAAAGTAGGACTTGTAAAACAGTATCTAGAGTAAAACTAATAAAACAGTATCTAGACAAATAAGTATCTTGTAAAACAGTATCAAACATTTAACCCGATCTTGGCACGACAATAATAATATTGCGATTGCAATAAGTTTTGGGAGTAATCTGGGCATTTTGATTGATCCTTCGCTAATCAGATTACATACCTTTCGACTTTTGGCATCGAAACCGATGTTAAACGTAGCTTTAGACTTTTTGTCTGAGCGCTTGCTCAACGTAAAGTTTCGCCAATCGATAGTCATATTGGAAAGCGGTATTGAACATACGAAAACAAGATACTAAGAGATTAAGATATAAGAGATTGAGCTACTAAGAAATTAAGGTATAAGAGTTTGAGATATTAAGAGATTAAGATGTAAAAGAACATTGTGTTATAAGCTGAGGACAAGACCTGTTGTTCGTAGCACGGCACACAGATGACCTCCTCACCGCGAGGTATAAAGCTCGACGTGCCTATCTGTTTCTGACAGGCCTTACATCTGAAGCACTCGGCGTGCCACTGCCGCCCCCTGTGCTCGTACTTCTTCATCCCCGCGCGGAATATCGCGCCGCAGAGCGTGCAGCGCGGCGCAAAGTTATTCTCGTAGCACGTGGCGCAGTGCAGCCGGTCGTTCTTGTAGGCGAATGGCGACTCGGTGAGCGAGACACCGCACGTAGAACAGCTGAAACACTTGTCGTGCCAGTGTCGATCCTTGTACGACAGATCACGGTAGTCGCACGTGATCTTCTGCTTGCACTTATCACAAGTATTGGCGAACAGATCCTCGTAGCAGCGCTTACAGAAGGGCCTGTCGTCGTGCAGGATGTAGCGCTGACCGGTCAGACTGAGCGCGCAGTTGGCGCAGGCGAATTGACCGCTCTGCCAGTCGTGAGTGAGTGATCGGGTGAAGTCGTTCGTGTTGAGCATGCGGTTAGGTCGAACGCTCGACGAGCGTCGTCTCTCTCTCCGGTAGGCTCGAGCGTCCTCTGACTCCCTGTCCGTCAGGGTGTCTGCTCGAGAGTTTCTCGTCGAGGTACCGTCAACCTTGTCGGAGGAGTTCCCAACGGTTCTCTTTCCGTTGACATCGCCGAGTAGCTCATTTTCGGGCGTGTGAAGGTGTTGAGGGGGAGGGTAGGGAGTTGCCGCTGTTGGCGTGAAAACTGAGTTCTGAACGACGGACGCATCTGACCAGTTGTGCGAAATGCTGCCGCGTCTATAGCGACCCGGCGGGACGAGCGTCGGGTCGGCGAACTGACGCCGTAGCCAGGAATAGACGCGACAGCAGGCGAAGAGAATCTCGACTGCGAGAGCGAGGACGAAGACGACGATGACCGCTGCGGCCACCTGCAGACTGTCCACCATCTTGATCAACCACTCTGAGTGGTGCACTCGCGGCGTGCTGGCCTCGGAGGCTCTTGCTCTTTAGCTGCCGCTGTCTGGCTGAGGTTGAGGCGTAAATGTGTAAATAGAAATAAGACAACCTAAGCGAGTCGATCCGGGCGATGGTGACATCTGTATATAGTTACATCCTCGTTGTTCTAAATTGGTATCTCTCTGCAAACAATGAAATTATGTATATTTTAGTAGATATTTTTCGTATTTTCTCGAGCCTAGTTAAACTGGGATTGAGAGAAAATGATGATGATGACGGTGTTATTAGGTAATGCAGAGTGTTAGGGAATAATACTATATTCAAGTGTTTACTGGCCATATATTTTGCAAATGTAATGTTATAAAATAGCATCGAATATAATATTAAATGAAATGTTAGTTACAAAATTTGAATTTTAAATAGTGTTGTTGGACTAAGCTTAGTGATATAAAGGGGTGGCAGATGCAAATTACATCAGAAAACAAATTACAATTACAATAGCAGGAACAATGACATTTTTTCATTGTTACTTGAATTGGTGAATATAATGGAAATTAGCAGGAGTAACTAAAGAAAAAAAGTTACATTATTATCTGAAATAAAATATAACATGAGTACCGTTAAGGCAGCAAATATTAAATAATCTAGGACTGAAACTAAAAAAATGTCATGATTAGATTAACGCTCTAACGCTTTAACAAATAATAGTGTAGCTAAAAATGATAAGATCATGCCAAAGTAATGACAGAAGAAATAAAGGAATATTGTCCTTAGTATGCACACCTTCGGTCAAAACATTCAACTCTTCACAAGGTGAGTAACTGAGTTTATTAGAACCAAAAATATAAAAAACAAAAGAAAGAAATTACGTCAGTCAGATAGACACATCATGCGAACATCATGAATATGAATGCATCAAGCTCTTAAATCATCAGTCATTCAAATCACAATCGAATATTTAATTCAATAAGGTCAGACATAACCACAAAAAGTCTAATATAGCCTTACATGGAAATTTAGTTCCAGTTCCTTCTAGCGTCATTGTGATACGAAAATAGTAATAGTAGTAATAGTAATAGAAAGGATGCTAAATATTCCAATAAGGCCGTAGGTACGAGTAATTCAGCTTAAGGTTAAATGGTAAATTTTTAAATCGATTGTGAATCAAGGTGAAGTGTTAAAGCTTATTGATCGAAGGAGTTCCCATTAGTGTATACTTTATTTTCAGCTATCCCTTGTTTGCTATATATTCTACATTCCCTGTTACTATGGAATACCTTTTGCAACTTCTGTTGTTTTCATCTTCGACAACTCTTGTTATTTTTGAATATCGTCGGCGACCCCCTGATGGTGTTATTTCTTCTGGTTATATTCAGCTATTTTGCTGCACTTTGTACCATAGGCATTTGCGGTTCGTTGCAGTTATTACTATGCTTACTGATGCTTTATTTTGCTCGTACTTTATATTTACTATGTGCTAGAGTGCTACTATATCAACTAAATTTCTCACTTAGTAACTACGTTCATTTTTTGCTTATTGTTAGACTAATGTTTTTACAGTACTAAATTATTTTTGAGTTAGAGATTAAAGCCAAGGTTGACGTCAGTTTCCTCCCACTAATTCATGTAATTGACGGGCGAGCTCTGAAATCGAGCCTTACCGATCTTCAGTCGAATATGTTACCGACATGATACTGGCTAAGCCCACACATTACCGGCTCAACCCACACATTACCGGCTCAATCCACACACTACCGGCTCAATACACACATTGCTGGCTCAATCCACACATTACTGGCTCAACCCACACATTACCGGCTCAACCCACACATTACCGGCTCAGTCCACACATTACCGACTTAATCCACACATTACCGGCTCAATCCACAAATTACTGGCTCAACCCACACATTACCGGCTCAAACCACACATTACCGGCTCAGCCCTCACTTTACCGACTGAATCCACACATTACCGGCTCAACCCACACATTACCGGCTCAACCATCACATTACCGGCTCAACCCACAAACTATCGGCTCAACCCACACATTACCGGCTCAACCACCACATTATCGGCTCAACCCACAAACTATCGGCTCAAACCACACTTTACCTGCTCAGCTCGATTAATTTATTTTTAAAAATCAATTACAAAATTGGCTTAAATTATTTTGAGTTTATGGAATTGATATATTCATGTATAAATTAAATATTTATGTATATATAATTATGCTCCAGCCTATAGGGTATAATATTGAATTTATCAATATAAATAAATTCAAACGCACGATATTTCTATCGAAATTCTCTATATTATTTTCACTACGCTATACGCGTTTACACTTTATGCAGTAGTAGCAAATTATTGAAATTGATGCTGTTCTAATACTATATAGCGCCCTTCTCTTTATGCTAAAATACCACTCTCTAATCATTCGACCTTCACTCTAATCCTCTGCACGGATTGCATGACACTCTCTCCACCGACCTGTACATCCACCCACGGGTTTATTTATATACAGGGCCTCCTATGGAGACAGGAAATAGAAAGGTAAACGGGATGTCCTACCGTGATGGGCGATTTAGTCGAGCATTGTAATGTGTAAATAAAGTCGATGCGTTACTTGTACTAGAGCAATTAGGTCTAATATAGTTCAGTAATCTCGCAGTCTTCATTCAACACGCTCTAGCGAGTTATCCGACTGGTCCGACTTTTCCTCTATCCCTTTCCTTACGTATGCTAGCTAGCTTTCCAATCCGCGGCAGCTATCAGCTCGTACCGGCTCGCAGAGAGCTGAAGATCAGCTGTTTACAACTTTCTGCTGGTTTCCAGCTCGTGTGTCCTGATGTAATCTGGGGAGAGGAATTTTTTATTTTGTTTCGACAGAAATAGTATTTCACAAAGTTAAAACCGTTAGGAATGTTAGTTGATTTAAAGATCCACTTATATGTGGACATGAAAATAGAAAACATAAGAGAATGGAGGCCATGCCATGGACCTGCCCCAGAGAGAGAGAGAGAGAGAGAGAGAGAGAGAGAGAGAGAGAGAGAGAGAGAGAGAAAGGCCGATAACGATAACAGTTAACATTTAATGACACTAGCAATTTGCAACAGGCGATTGTGATTAATAAGGGTTATCTTCCCCCTCTTCTCAACTTACTTATCCGATTTTCTATGTTCCGTATGACTGTAACTTCAGCGATCATTGGTGAACGACTTCTGCTAATCTACGATTCTGCTCCACTGGAGTTTTGTTTCCTGGGCCAGCCATTAGTAAAGTGATTAGCATGAGCTACGGCTCTGTGCTCATAGCTATCTCTCGGTGTTTAACTGGGCTCTCTGTTTACATCTCAACGTGGTCAGCTTTAATTGAATTCTTGAATACGTCATTGCCGCAGCAAGCATAAAGCTCTTTGTACATACAGACCGGCGTTTGTTTTGTTAACTGAGTAATACATATGATTATTGCTTAGGTGTTTTTACTTCAGTTTAGTCCCATTTTTATAGCTCAACTGGCTGTAGTGAAATCTCTTAATTTTATGTTTTGTTAGCTTTAGCAATGTGTACTGATCGTTTGTTACCAAGAATTGTGGCGAGATTGCGCGTTAACCACACCTCTCACTTTAATTTTCATTTTACTTCTTCCTAAATTAATACGCCCTTCTGATTTCCGTGATCTTTTCTTGCTTCGCTTTTACATTCCTACTTCAAATCTAATTTAACATACAGTACTAATTTAACTGTACCATTTATTTATCTCTATTTATCTTATTCGTCTTTTTCTCTTAATGCACTGCCTACATTTCCCTTCTACATTCTTCATTCGAGCTTCATTTCTTAATTCTCACTTCATTGCGCTATTCTCACTTAATCTCAGTATTCTCATTTCATTACTCTCACGTCATTTTGCTACTCTCACTTCATTTTGCTACTCTCACTTCATTATGCTACTCTCACTTCATTTAGTTATTCGCACTTCATTTCGCTTCTCGCATTTTATTTCACTACCCTTACTTCATTGCACAATTATCATTTCACTATTCTCACTTAATTTCACAATCCACTTGGTTTCACCTACTCTCACTTTATTTTGCTACTTTTACTCACTTCATTTAGTAATTCGCACTTCATTTCGCTACTTTCACTTTATTTCGTTACTGTCACTTTATTTTGCTACTCTCACTTCATTGCACTATTACCACTTTTTTCACTATTATCGCTTTATTTCGCTGCTATCACTTCATTTCACTATTATCACTTTATTTCGCTACTCTCACTTTATTGCACTACTCTCACTTCATTTCACTACTCTCACTTCATTTCACTTCTTTCACGTCACTGCTCACAAAGAGCGCCATTAACTCCTCGCTGCTGGAGTAGGAAGTTTGCTGATGGAAGCTGCTACCAGCGTGAACTTGTTACTGCAATGCGCTTGTTTTCTTCGCCGCTGTCGGTACGGTTACGGCATTGCAAAGTTCTGGTGATAATAATAGCGGCCGCTTAGGCTCTGTAATCCTGCCACAACTGTTTTCTTAGAACATCTAGACCGCCGGATTGTGGAATTACGTCAGGGTGTCTGCAGATTTTATTTCATTTGGATCAGATCTTTGAAGGCATTGTGTCCTTGCTCGATGAGAGTGAAGAGGTTTCTAGATGCCAATAAATTTCATCATTTGATGATCGATGCCAAGCTCATTGCTTTCAAACTGTTTGTAGTCCCTTAAAGTACGTTACACTAAAATCTAAAGTAGGTGTTTACATCAGTTTTTGTCTTGTGAAAGATGGTCGATGTGCGATTTAGGGATTTAACTCCGAATCTCAAACTTTACCGATCAAACTATACAGGCTCTCGGCAAGGAAATTGATAATTATGCTCTTTGCTTGTACAAATAAAAATATGAATCATTTATCTTACAATTGCTTTCAACGCTTAAATTTCACTTAGCCCTTGTCCACCTATATCTCTTTTATACTTCTCCCTCCCACCGGGTTGTTATGTAATTAGAATTAACATCACTTGAAGGCGTCAAATGTACAGCTTTAATTGTTCACAAACTTTTTCCAAAATTTAATGCAACTTACATATAGATAAAGAGCAAGTTTCGCAATGTAAAAAACGAATTGTCAACGGCGAAATGATCTGCGTGAAACGTCTACAACAGATCGTTCAGAAATTCGAACATCAGTACTCTGGAATTTGTTCGAAACTTGCTACAAAATGCTTTACCTGCTTGACCCGAGTAGGTTATGGAAAATTGAGAATTGAACCTACCGCCAACTGCATGTGTTCGAAAGAGGCGACTGACGCAGATACGACAGTGAAGAGAAGTACTTGTGATGACTACTGTGCTAAGACCAATTGGTTACTCATGCTGAAGACTTGCTGAGTTCTAGGCGCTACACCGATTGTGGAATTTTATCACCAGACTTCTTGACCTCCATGTTCCAATGTGTCAATTCAGCACTACTGTGACATTTAGCATGGATCGGGGCTTTTAAAATATACTTTGTATTATTATTATCATTATTATTATTATTATTATTACTATTATTATTATCATTTACAAAATATTACCTAATGCTTTGAAATGTATAGTACAGTACATATCAAATGCCTATTTCGAATTTAATATAGTTTGAAGTATTTTTATATGAAATCTATTCTAGATCAATGAAGCTTAAGATAATTTAGCAGCTCTATTTCATAGAAGAGGACATCTGAATAAAATATAATTTTAAGTCGCTTCATTTGATAAGCTTAAACGTTATAAACTGTATATTTTTGCTAGTAATTCATGTGATGATGCGAGATCATAGTGGCTTGGATAATCTAGTTGCGAATTTGTGTAGAGATAAACTTTCTGACGGAAATGTGGTTTGATATTGAGACTGCTAGAAATATAATATACAACTGCGAGCCTACTGACGTAATCCAGCCTGTGATTTGATTGCTATTGACTTCTGCCTTATTCTCTGCTGCCACGATGTTATAACAGTGTCTGCCACTAGTGGTGGTGGTATGTGGATTTTAGTGAGATTAGGCTTCACAAAATGGCAATTCAACGACGGCAAAAAGGGAAAAAAAGAGACTCAGAGAGAGAGAGGGAGAGAGGGAGCATGTGAGTGAGACAGGGAGACAAATGAGAAAAAGAGCTGTTTCAGATAGACAGATGAAGAATGGTCTAGCAACTGTAATGATTAGTTTTTCCAACTGCAACTGAATTAAAATATGTCGGGTTCTAATTCATGGCTGTCCTGTCACTTATTATATTTCAACCATTCTAGTCAGATATATTAAAACACCAGGAGCCATGATTGCAGTATTCTCGGTTGCTTATGTCTAATCCATTCATGTCTTTTAATAATAAGAATAAGAATCGACGTGATACTTTTTGCACTAACTAGAGTTTGCCTAAATCTTCGGTGGACAGAAGTAGTAGTATATTAATGTTGTTTTCATGTTGTGAACGCTAGTAGCTGTATTCGCTCGTTCAGCCCCTCCTTTCATCAGAGTATCAAAACTATAATTCTTCTCTAACCACTGTCTAGCGCCGGGCAGCTGAATCTAACATTAGGATGATTGTTTACAGGTATATCAAGTTTCATTCAATTACGTTAAATTTTTGTATCCTTCTTTCATCATCTTTCTCTTCCAATAATTTGTTCCATGGATTTAGGCAGAATTAATTTGTGTAGATTCTGTAAGTAATGTTATGATTTTTCGTTAGTTGGTGTGTATTTGATTCCTGGAATTCTCTTCACTGCAGTAGACTGGCGTATTATCTGTTCTTAGATAACTGTATAGTATTACACAGTGTTTAACACGTTGTGCTCAATTTTGAGCTATTTGAGCCACTTTCATCATCATCATCATCATCTTCTTCTTCTTCGATTTAATCCCAGTTTAACTAGGGTCGGGATACGAATTAACCTTCTCCACTCTTCTCTGTCCCATACCATATCATCAATCAATCCCCTATTTTCCCAATCGTTCATTTGTGTTCATTCGTTTTTCATTTGGGCCACTTTGCTTTTTGTAAAATTTTGTAAAACCGCATTTTTAAAGTTACAAACAGCGGAATATTAGGTACTTTTTATTTATATAATAGAAAAGAAAAATTATAATTTTTATAATTTCTTAAGGAAGTTAAATATGATCAAATGGTTTTCAGAAATTTTAACAGTTTGCGACTTTAAAGCTATGAATTCAAATATTAGGGTTAAAGAAACGTTCGAACTTAAGACCAGGGCTTTTGAGTGATTGATTTAAATCTTTGTTATATTTCCCATGTGGGGGTTGGGGGTTGACCTCACCTCTATTGTTTCATGGAAATGTATTACAAGACTATAAAACTTTGGGTGGAGAGTAATCCAGTTCTCCAGTCTCTCCACCACGTGTATAGTTACCTCTCAAGGACACTCATACTGCATTCTATATCTATTGTCTCTTAAATATTTTTATATATTTTCCATGAATTTCCCATCAATCAGTCTATGCCCGATGCTTGGGTTAGTCGTTCGGTTGGTCAACCACGGCGATGATAGCGTCTGTAATATACCCTATATATCTCTTCCCTACTTTCTGAGTACAACGATTCACCTGACTTCTTGAAGAAACCTCTGGCTTCTAACCTTGACGTTAATCCCACTAAAACGATTCTAGAAGACTCTCAACGATATCTCCTAGATCAATTGTGAAGAGTCTTATACTACTGGTTAAAATTGCGCAAAATCTGCAAAAGACAATTTGAATACTGGTGTGATGTGTGTAAAAGAAATTAAGATTTTCTTTTATATGTAGAAGATTATTCTTAATTCAGCGCTATGTGCAGTTTGCGTTATTAAAAGGCAACAACTGCAAGTAATCAGAGCCCTTAAACGTATATACTGAGTCATATGTAACCAGACAAATAAAAAACCATGCTCAATTTTTTACCCTTTCTCTCTGGCATGTTAAAACTTTTATAGAGCGAAGGTAGCTTTCTTAACAGCGCAGCGCTACATCAAGTGATCTTAACTCTTGACTGTTCAAGCGTCTAATTAGACCTGCCTCGGTTATCTACTTTAGAGTCGAACAACTTGATTTATTATGAGACTAATTGCATCTTCCGACCATTGATTTGGCGATGGTCTGACACAAAATTGCAAACATTTTGGACGTGAAATTTTGTGAGCTTTGGCACAAGTTGCCACTTTGAATTACGCTTGTGACTAGAATTGTTTCACGAGAGTTAACAGATTTTTGTTTAATGAATAGATTCGGCGCGATTCCTGAAGTACTAGATAAAATCGTGAATGATAATGCATCGCAGAGATCAGTGATTTATCACTGGACTAGATTTTAGCGATTTCTGTACAGACGTTTGTCTTATTTTATTCAAATTCAGCATGAAGCTTTTAATTCTTTAATACTCTGGTGTATTTACTTTTTCATGTGCATTATCTGCTAAAGGTTTATTTTGCTTTAAAAATGTAAAGTAGCCTATACTGTGGGGCATTTGCTATGCTGATAGGTTATTCTCTTATCTTTTTATTTAAATTAGCATACACTGTTTTTCAGTGCTATGCTGATAGGATATTTTCGTATCTTTTTATTTAAGCTAGCATACACTGTTATATTGCTGGATTAATCTCTTGTCTTTTTACTAGATTTAAATGAACATTCACTGCGGTGCAATGCTCACTTGTGCCTGAGGAAAAGGCAATTTCTAGCAGTTTTGTGCAAATGGAAAAGTACAACGCTGAAAGATATTTCTGCCTGCAGACTGATTAGTTATGATTTCTTTGATAGAAAATGTGGAGAGAAGTTTAACTGGAATGAATGCGATAATATACGTGGGATCTGTAAGGAATGGGGGTGGCTTGATATTTAAAAAGATCGGCTTGTTTTTTGTGCTGTTAGGACTCTGTAGAGAATTTTAGATCTTGGATGTTATACGAACCGGTTGATGCATCTGTACTGCTGCATATGTTATTACAGTTAGGTGCAAATAATTTTCTTATTTTTGCGAATTAATACATTTTTGTGTTTATGGCATTATAAATAAGATAATATTAACAAAGTATAGTCCTTGGGCGATGCTAATTAATTTTTTACTTGCGTAGCCAATGGAAGTATAAAGAGGATTTACCAGTGTTAATTAACTGTTTCACAGAGAACTTTATATTCTTTCATTTACTGTACCGGTGAGGTGATTGAGGTTTTAGTAATCTTGTCTGATAATTAATCAGAGGTTAAGCTGAAGGTACCTGATACACTTATGATAGGCTAATATAAGATCATCTTGAAGTTGGGTGTTTTATAACAGCAAGTGTATGTCAAACTGCAAATATGCTTAGTATCTGGATAAACACCAGTGTATTACAACTCCTAGGTTTTGGCTGCTTGCATGCCTGCTAACTATTGGCATAAAATATTGTACTGTACACGTGCCCCGTGTGTGAGCGAATTCTCCAGTCATGAAGCATCGTTTCTGCATGCTGGAGAGAGAAATTATTGCTTATGTAAAGTATATGAGAAAACAAACTGAGAGCTTCCCTGCAAATGTTTACTGTATTACATAACGAAAAGTGAATAAAGCTTTACCATTGAATGTGCGAGCTTTGTCGAGGTTTCTAAGTTTTAAAAGTTTAGCAGTTATTTTATGCGTATATTATGCATCCGTGTAGGTTTGCTGATTAACTTTCAAAACTCTCCGATATGGCAAGCCTTCTTACTTATCTGAAATTCTTCTTCCTCATCGTCCCTCACGTACACTTCGTTCCACTGATGCCAATCTTCTCTCTGTTCCAAATATTCTCACATTATTGGGCAGACGTTCAATTTCGTATGCAGCTCCCACAATCTGGAACTCTTTATCTATTTATCTTCGCTCTTGTTCTTGTCTTTCAACTTTCTCTAGTTGCTTAAAACTTAACTTTGCCCCCCGTAGACATAATCTATCTACCCTCACCATTTTTTATCTCCGGACTGGCTTTCGTTTAGGACCTTACTTCTCCTCAGCACATTTCTTTTGCAGATTGGTCCGGGTGAATTGATCTGTAGTGATGTGTGCTGTGGGGACGTCCCTGACATCATTCTTGGATGAGGAAATGGACGTTAAACCTTTATTATTATTACTATTATTACTATTATTATTTGCATAAATGTGTCAATTACCTATGATGTCAAGCATTAGTGGGTCTATATATTATGTCAGTGACGCTGTGTCTTGTGTCAGTGACCATTGTGTCCTGTGTCAGTGATCATTTTGTCCTGTGTCAGTGACCATTGTGTACTGTGTCAGTGACCATTGTGCCTTGTGACAGTGACCATTGTGTCTTGTGTCAGTGACCACTGTGTCTTGTGTCAGTGACCATTGTGTCTTGTGTCAGTGACCATTGTGTCTTTCGTCAGTGACCAATGTGTCTTGTGTCAGTGACCATTGTGTCTTGTATCAGTGATTATTGTCTCTTATCTCAGTAGGCCTGTCTCTTATCTCAGTGGGCCTGTCTATTATCTCAGTGGGCCTGTCTCTTATCTCAGTGGGCCTGTCTATTATCTCAGTGGGCCTGTCTCTTATCTCAGTGGGCCTGTCTCTTAACTCGATCAGTGTGTGATTTAATCAGTATAATTTCTTCTCAACCCATAAGGGTGCAGACATATGAAGCAAGTACGTCATCATATCCACATATTGTTTGTATAGCTTTCCAATGTCTGAATGATACTGGCGTAACAACACGTGTAACTCCGCACGTGTGAATGATATGTAGCGTACCATTTCATATTGATATGTAGCGTACCGTTTCGGCTTTTTTCTCATATCTTACCATTTCGTATCATCTCTTCTTACCCTATCACTGGCTGTGGCGATGTGGCCAATGGCGATGTTGGTAAACTATTCTACCACGGATCACTATGTGCAGGTTTCAAATCCTGGGCTCTCCCATCACTGACATCGCTTTCGAGTGAGGAAACTAGCGTTAACTTTAGCTTTTTAAAATAATTTATTATCTTCTATTATCATTTACAATCGTCTCGTATGACTCCGTAACACTTTGTATCGTCTCTTATCACACTCAAACATTTAGTATCGTTTCGTATTATTTCTTTTTATATCATATCATTTAGTGTCGTTTCATATTTTATCTCATATAATATCGTTTCGTATCATTTAGTATCATTTCAAATAATATAGTATCGTTTAGTATCGTTTTATATGATATCTTATCATTTGATATCTTTTCATATTATATCGTATCATTTTGTATCGTTGCATATCATATCCTATCATTTGGTATCGTTTCATATCATATCCTATCATTTAGCATCGGTTCATATGATATCGTTTCATTTAGTATCGGTTCATATTATATCTTGTTTACTTGTGTCACATCATATCGTATCTCAGCATATAGTTATCTGACTACACTCCAGAATTGGTGACGTGTCAGCCGATACACGTCACCAACACTCTATTACGAACCGTTGTAAATTATATAACATTGCATCTATAGTATATTATGCGCATATATTTTATAATATCGCTCATAATTCATCATCATCATCATCTTCCCTTAAATCCCAGTTTAACCAAGGTCGGGATACGAATAGACTTCCTCCACTACGTAAGATTCTCATTTCTGCAACATGCAAACTCTGTAAATGATCCCTTTTTAGTGCCTAATATTCCGAACCTTACATCATTACTGGCTTTACCACAGGACTGTAAAATAAGCCTTTCAGGCTTAATGGTATGTTCCTATTATCGCTCATATTTTATATTATATTTCATATAATTATTGCACATAAATGCCACAGTTGTGAATGAAACTTTCGATAAGATAGTTTATATAGGGAATATGCCATTGTCATCAATGGCTACAATTACTCTTAACGATTTCGTTTAAGATTAGTTTGTATTTAGCTGAAGTTATGGGTTAAGGAAAGTTTAAGCTGTGTACTATAAGGTTATTAAAGTTCCCCAATTTGAACTGTGGTATCTAAAAGCTGCCAGGAATCGTTGTATCGGAAGCCTGCAATCTTACTGCTAACGACATTTTACAAAAGTTTTCTTTTAAATTATATTATCTAGTAACAGGGAATTGTTTAGATGAGTTATTTAAAATATAATCTATATTTCCTGACATGAATGATATACTTTTTATATTCTTAAGAAATCGCTTCTGATTACGCTTTAATTCACTGATAAAAACAGCACGGCATCAAACTCAGGTATAAAAATTATTTAAAAAATAGCTTTGCAAGTATGGAATTTCACTCATTATAATCATGCCATCGCTGGAAAAGCGTATCACGGTTAAGCCATCAATCATTATTACGTAATGTGGGTTCATACAAGATCTATACTATAGATATCTGTAGCCACTGCTCGTGTGTATATAATATATGTATTTCTTACCTTGTTGATATATCTCATTCCTGTATCTCTCCAGTCCTCTCTCAGCCGCCTAACTCGCAGATGTTCGCCGTATGTCGAGAACTTCGTTAAAACGATCGCGAGCTTAGTGAAGAGAGTCTAGAATTGAACCCAGGGGGCGCAGTCCGAATTCAGTCTAAGGGGTTGAAGATTTCAACTTAGGTGATTTAATCAGTGTGCAAGGTATCTGTCGGTAATGCAACGTTATTTTGAATATATCGGGATAGGGGGTAAGTATCCCCTGAACTGCGTACAAGCAGGGTCGATATTGAATTCAATATTTTGACTTTTCTTTGTTGTTTATGGCCCCACCCCCCGCTCTGGTTGTCGAGGAAACGGTTCATACATTTCTTCCTCTCACACTTCCTGTCTGTGTACATCGATGTTGATCTTTCTTCTATCTCTAGTTTTCCTGTCTGTTTGCCTTCTACCTCTATTATTTGTCTGTCTGTCTTCTGCATCTAGTTTACCCTCTTTTTCTATCTCTAGTTTGCTGCTTGTCTGTCTTTCTTGGGTCTCTAGTTTGCCTGCTTGTCTGTCTTTCTACCGCTCTTTGTTTTTCGTATTTATAGAAATTCGTATTCCGTTTGTATTCAAATTCTTGACGGTCACTGTCTATTTGCCTCTCACTCTCTCACTCTCTATCTCTCTCTTTCTCTGTTTGTCTATCTGTTTTTTCTCTCTCTCATTAACTCGATGTCTCTGTCGCTCTCTACATCTTCTCACTCTCGTCTCCCTCTCACACACTCTTTTTCTCTCTCTCTCTTTCTCTCTCTCTCTCTCTCTTTCTCTCTCTCTCTCTCTCTCTAGTTCTCCCTCTACATCCTCTCACGGTTGCTTTTTGCTAAAACTCTTGTGAGTGTTTCAAGTTTATCATTTTTCTGTGCGCATGTGTTAAGCTATAGAACTTTATATTGAAGTAACAAAACTGAACCAACTTTCATTTGTCCGAAAACTAGGCGAGGAAGTAGATGTAGTTTATGGACCAACATTTTTAATGATCATTCATCTAAGTGCAGTGCACTTAACGTATATGACATGTGGAGTGATGTGAAATGCACTTAAACATGTGATATGTGGAGTGATGTGTTAGTTAAAGGCTTGTAGTTAGTGTGTGGACGATAAACTTCGATGTGTGTGAGCAGTAGTGTATCGTTAATTTGTTGTAACACTATTTAATGTTTGTATTATGCATGGTTGTTGTCTAGGACAGGCGTCCTTGTCGATTCCAGGGACATTTTGTAGTATCTGTGATCTCAGAATAGGCGTCAACCTTATTAATATAAAGCTAATGTTAAAGCTATTGTTTAACGTCAGTTTCCTCACTCGAAAGCGATGTCAGTGTCGGGCGAGCCCAGGAATTGAACTCACACATTCCGATCCGCGGTCGAATAACTTACCGACATCGCCACTGGCTCCAGCCAATTAATAGATATTAAGTATATTCAGTATTTAATATATTGGTCGGTGATTTAATGAATGATGTTATCAGACAATATTTTATCATTGGTTTTATAGCAGCTGTAGTACTTGTTAATTAATAAACTATCAGTGTTTTCTTAATACTTGTTATCCTTTGTGATTGACATATGAAGATTGTTCTGTAGCAGATTGTTCTGTAGCAACTACTACAGCTGTTGTTGCCTATGCACATATGTCGTTGCTATCACTATAGCTGTTCCCATTGGTAACATATTAATCAACAAATATAAATAAATATAGTTTTTAAGTAGTACTCCTCCATAGCTACTATTATGTGGAGAACTACAATTGATATTATACTTGCTCTTGTGTTCTCTCTCTTTCTGTCTTAGTGCACGGCCTACTGGCAGGTCCATGGTATATAACGCCTCCACTCTTCTCTGTCTTCCGCTTTCCTCTTCATTTCCACATATGAGTGGGACACATCTTATGCTTACTGCTTGTTTTATCCTTTTTAACTGAGTGGGTAACTTGATTGATTTTCTTACAGGTGTACGTTAGATGTCCACTAAGCTCAGGAGTTCTTGATGGCATCATTTCCATCATGTTGCATCTTCTCTCTCAGGTGATTCTTCCAAACCGTTACTGAATCGTTTATTGATTCAAAGGATATCATGTATGGTAGCTGGTTTAAAATCCTACGTTACCAATTTTAATTTCATGAAATTTTTTATTCTGGCTCGTTCTGTAAAGCAGACTCGAAGAGTGATTTCGAGATCGTGACGCTGCTATATAAGTTTTCATTGTTAATAAATAATTTATAGTAATGATTGATTGAGGCTATTTTAGATAGTGTTTGATTTATGTAATGAAATTTTTTTATAATTTGTAGGAAGTGTTCCTAAAGCGGAATATTTGTTTAGCATCTTTCCAAAGAAAAGGGTAGAAAAGAAAAGATGTATGTATGTGCTAATGTGTATGTATGTGCTAATGAATGTGTATGTGGTAATGTGTGTGTATGTGCCAATGTATATGTATGCACTACTATGCATGTATGTACTGATGTGTATGTATGTGCTAATATGTGTGTGATAGTGTGTTTATATGTGCTAATGTGTGTGTATGTGCTAATGTGTATGTATGTGCTAATGTGTATGTATGTGCTAATGTGCAGTTATGTGCTAATGTGTATGTATATGCTAATGTGTGCATATGTGCCATGTATATGCAAATTTGTATGGATATGCTAATATGTATGTATGTGTATGTATGTGCTAATGTGGTGCGTATATGTACTTTTGTATATGTATGTGCTAAATAGGTACATATGTACGTATGTTCTAATGTGTGTGTATGTGCTAATGTGTATTTATGTGCTAATGTGTATGTATGTGCTAATGTGTATGTATATGCTAATACGTGCATATGTGCTAAAGTGTATGTTTGCGCAGTGTGTTTATGTGCTAATGTGTGTGTATGTGCTAATGTGTATGCATGTTCTAATGTGTGTGTATGTGCTAATGTGTATTTATGTGCTAAAGTGTATGTTTGTGCAGTGTGTATATGTGCTAATGTGTGTGTATGTGCTAATGTGTATTTATGTGCTAATATGCACGTATTTTGCTAATATGTATGTGCTAATGTGTGTGTATGTGCTAATGTGTATGTATGTGCTAATATGCACGTATTTGCTAATATGTACGTATGTGCTAAAGTGTATGTTTGTGCTATTATGTTGTGCTAATGTGTGTGTATGTGCTAATGTGTATGTAAGTGCTAATGTGTTTGTAGGCTGACCTCTCAGTAGCGGGCCAGTGTGTTGAGGTGGGTGTCTGGGATATACTATGGGAGAGACTCACGCACATTCTCTCCATCTATCCAGCCTCTTCCACCCACGACAGACCTGTTGATGCAGGGCTAGTAGAAGATCTGGAGAATCCTGGACATCACGTGGTTGAAGTGAGCACACCGCTGTGGTCAGTGCTCTCTCAGAGATCATTTATTTGTGCATTGGACCTCGTTACTGCTATACTCATCAAGGTTTGTTTCTGATGTCACTGAACAATAATGGCTGCTAGCCGAGTTACAATGCAATACTTGCCCGTTTATCAAGAGTCCACGAGTTCTAAATCCTTCCAAATCGTCTCTTACTGCAAACGTGTGACGCGATGCCGACGTTAGACTTATTCTAAGTGGCTTTATCATGTGTCATTATTTCCCCGTTTTGTGTCCGGGTTGTTTGAAGAATTAACCAACTGGTGACTGCACGTGTCGTAGAAGGCGACTAAAGCACTAAGATCCATACAAACGTCAGAAAGGGTATTCGGTTGGTGAGCGCCTAGGCTCCAGAAATTGCCTAAAAATTTAAACAAATGGAAAAGTCTCAAACAAGGGGATTGACTGATGATATGATGTAGGATAGAGAGGATTTGAGACAGTCTACTCGTATCCCGACCCTAGTTAAACTGGGATTCAAGGGAAGATGATGATGATGATCATGTGTCGCTGTCATCGAATATCTTTAAAAATCGAAATACTCTCCTCTTTGGCTTTACTGTTGTGATGTCTAATTATGGCTAATAATTACTAACTTCTAATATTAAATATACCAATATTAAATAATCTATTTACTAAGATTGACTTGAATTGTCAAATTATTCTATAATCGGAATTGTGACCTTTACTAATTTTATTGTATTTACTTTGATACATATATTTATTTAAATCAGTGCACTGATTATGATTTCATTATGTTTGCTGACTTACTATTAGGAGGCAGGTCACTTGTGCAGGTACTTTACCACGAGCAGTGGTGTGATGTCTCAAACCATCGGTCATCTGCTGTCTGGCACCTTTCACTCCATTCTGAACAAGTCGTTAGTAGCTTTTCTCATCTCTTTCTATATTTTCCATTCTCTCTAGCTTTCTAAAGTTTCTATACTTTTTAAAAAAATTTTCGTACCTTCAGAAGAAAGTAAAGTTTAGATAATTGTTGTATCGAGTTTAATGTTATGTTGTTAAAGAGTTGTTATTTATTGCATATTTTTGGCATTTGTAATTTCCGCAATATCTGGCGTTGTCTCCTATCTGACTTTGCTGTAATTTCGATTTTATTTCTATTATTTGTGTTTATACTGTAGACTTTATCGCTACATCTGTTTTTGGTGTGATATGTATGAAATTCGTAAGAATTAATTCAGGTTAATTTTAGGCTGTCTGAGATATGAAGGAGTTCTCTACTCAAACGAATTTCCCTATATTGAATGGGATCTATTAATTTAAATTTATAATTATAATATATAATTTAAATTTAATTAGTCAAAATATGAATGAGGATAAAAATGACATTACAGATTATACAGCATTGCAACTGGAATATAGTCTAAATCCGAATGATTCAAAAAGTCAAATAAAACATAAGATATGGAATAAATTTGAGAATGTTTTACATGCTAGTAATTAAAACTGTTTTTGAATTGTGATAGTTAATGTCGCATGATGTTAACATGACTAGTGGTGCGTATACAGGTATGAATGTATGTATGTACATATGTGTGTGTTTATATTTATATGTGTATATGTGTATGTATGTGTATATATGTGTATGGATGTATGTTGTGTGTATGTATATATGTACGAATGTGTATTCGTGTGTATGTATGTATACATTCGATATTGGTCGCACATTTTGCTATTCACTTTTTGTTATTTGACAATATTGACATTTTGTATATTACTTGCTCACTTGATAGCTTTGTAATTTTGACTTTTGTCCACCATTGAATTGGTGAAAATAAATAAATAATTAATTATCAGTCACCCTACTTATTGCAAAAACATTACAATTTCGTGAGAGATAGTGATAGAAACATGCTCTAATTTCACAAAAGGCATGTGATATGACCATTATCAGAAGCAAATAATAAGTGCAAATAAAAGCATACGAGATGGAATCAAATACTAGGTCACCAATGAGATCGCAAAGCTTCCTATCTAGTTGAACACCTAGTTTTCATTGCAGTAAAATCTTTCAGTTATAAGCTTTGAATGAGTCTAAGTCATTAATAGTTTTTACTCGCAGTCATAAATTTAATTAAGTTTAATTGATATTTAATTAGCATGAACGTATAATTGGTTCTGGTTTCGCTGAACTTTTCGAAAGAGACAGACTATTTTCAGATTTAAGACGGTGGAAGAAGGAAGATCTTTCGTGCAGACAGTTGTCCTCAAGGTCACTCAGATCTGCTGTGTTCCATTCGCTATAGAGGCAGACGATCAGCTGTTCACTCAAGTGCAGAGGTTTCTGCTTTCCTGTGGCTTTTCTTTTATCAAGTGGTAGCTCTGTGCTTGTGTGAGAGCCTATATCTAGGCCCGGCAGGGTTAAATTATTTTCACAGAGAGATGGCAACTTGTGTTACGTAACGGGGAAATGCTGTTCCAATTGTGTTCTTCGTAACAAACGCTGACTTACGGATTTTTAAATTTTATAAAAATGAACTTTTAAAATGAAATTTTTAATTTCATTTTGATTAATGATTTATTGATTGACAGACTGACATTAGGTGATCAACTGTCTGGATTATAATTTTGTGCTTATTAATTTATATATTTACGTATAAAGAGCTAAATTTAACGTCAGTTTCCTGATCCATCGCACGTCAGTAACGGGTAGAATACTAGTTATTAACCCTACACCTATTAATCCGCCCGTTGAACTACTTGCCACCATGCCATCGTCTCGGCCCATCTTTTGATTTATTTATTAACTGACTCATTCACTCACTCACCCAATCACTGACTAACTGACTCACTGGCTAACTGACTGACTCACTCACTCAGTCTTTGACTATTCAATCACTCTCACTCGCTCACTCTCTCACTGACTGACTAACTGACTGACTAATTAACTCACTCACTCATTCAATTACGCACTCACTCTCACTTATTCACTCTCACTTATTCACTCACTCAATCACTCACTCTCTCACTTATTCACTCACTCACTCACTCACTCACTCACTCACTGATTTAGATGCTATCGTGAGATGAGGCTGCTGACAGCACTGCTACAAGTCTGCGCTGAGAGCTTGAGGCTGGACCAGCTCGAGCTACCGGTGGGTTTGATGGCTCGCCTTGTCATGACCGACGTGTCGTGTGTGGATCAGTTCGTCGAGGCTCTCGCTGACTCTCAGGTTCAACATTTCTCTGCGTGTACAATGACGTCATACTTAAAAATTACTAATACATTATACATATAATCATTATCATCATCCTCCCTTGAATCCCAGTTTAACTAGGGTCGGGATACAAATGGACTTAAAAATTACTAATTACGTTATGCGTAGAAATTACTAATTGCTCAATACATAAAAATTACTAATTACATTATAC
Organism: Enchytraeus crypticus; assembly: GCA_905160935.1. Taxonomy (NCBI): domain Eukaryota; kingdom Metazoa; phylum Annelida; class Clitellata; order Enchytraeida; family Enchytraeidae; genus Enchytraeus; species Enchytraeus crypticus. Next base: position 1,892,595 of record CAJHZI010000546.1, read on the forward strand.
ATAAAAATTGATAATTACACAATACATAGAAATTACTAATTACACAATACATGAAAATGACTAATTACATTATGCTTAATAATTAGTAGTGGCATAATACATGCATATCACTACTTATATTCATCATCATCTTACCTTGAATCAAGGTAAGTTCAAGTTTAGCTAGTCGGTGTGAATTACTAATTTCCTTAAGCCTATACATTGAAATTATTAATTGCATTATGCGTAAAAGATGCTAATCGCATTTTACGTAAACACTACTATCTACTTTAGACATAAAAATTACTAATGACATTATACTTAAAAATTACTAATGACATTATATTTAAAAATTACTAATGACATTATACTTAAAAATTACTAAGTAAATAAATGTATAATTATGCCTACCTATTATCATTAATTTTCTTTATTTTGGATTTCTTTATTTCAATTCTTTAGTTTCTACTTTATATTTTCGTTTTAAGTTCACCATGGTTCACATTTAAATTGTGCTCACTTATTGCATTTACTTGTTTGTTTGCATTGCTTGTGAACTGTACAGGGTTGAATGACACTTTTTGGTGATCTAAATAAATAAATAAATTATACGTAAAAATTACCAATGACTTCATAATATATTATTATTGTGCATTACAATACATATTTAACATTGAAATCGTAGTGAAGGCTAAAGATACACAGGAATTTAACTTCAGTTGGCTGCTGTGAGAGGATCATTGTTATATGGAATTTAGGAAATTGTGTAGCAACAAGAGAGTTACGTTGAAAGCATTTGTACCTGTACGATAACTCATTACAAATAAGATTGATTTGAAAGTCTTGCCGCTCACGCGATTATTATTGTAGTTTAAATGAAAGTTTCATGATTTCTATTGATTCAGGTGTTGTTGTTTTTCTGCTGCTGAACTATGATATCTATTGATTCAGGTGTTGTTGTTTTTCTGCGGCTGAACTATGATTTCTATTGATTCAGGTGTTGTTGTTTTTCTGCTGCTGAACTATGATTTCTATTGATTCAGGTGTTGTTATTTTTCTGCGGCTGCCTGACATCAGATGCCACGACCGGGTCTCCTCTCTCTGTTCTCTGCGACTCTCTGTCTATCTGTGGTCACATGGTGCGAGCCTCTGATCAGCATTTCACCACCCTCACCTCCATACTGCGCGGAAATAAAAGTATAATTCTATATTTCTAATTAATGTAATATTTGATTAAGCATAAATTGATAACCTAGTTAATGATTATTGATGATGAATGTATTAAGCATATATTGAAAACCTAGTTAATTATTCAATGATGATGATTTTATTAAGTCTCTTAATAACTACGTGATGCATGAACAACTGAATTGAACATACGCTTTTAACCTAGTGAATGGTTCAATGATGATGATTGACAGAGCAAACTCTGATGACCAAGTTAATAACTTAATGATAGATGATGACGACTTCTAACCACAAATCAGAATGTACTGGGTTCAAATCCCGGACTTGCATATTACTGATATCGCTTTCGAGAGATGAGACTGGCGTTAACATTGGCTTTATCTAGTTCTTTAATATTACAATTATAGCAAGGTCTAATCCGGTTCCGGCCGAATTTTTGTATGAAATCCTGTTCCGATTCCTGTTCCGGCGGATTTTAAAAAATCAAATCCGGTACACCCCTAATATACACACACACACACACACACACACACACACACACACACACACACACACATATATATATATATATATATATATATATATATATATATATATATATATATGTATATATATATATATACATTGCTTTATTGATGGATTCTCCAGGTGATTATTCGATACTGACATTGTTGTTACGACATCGTGACGTGTGTGTGCGGTGTCGAGCCTGCAGCGTGATAGGCAACCTACTCAAGCACTCTGATGCCTTCTACCCCGTGCTACTAGACAGGTACCATCCTAGTCTACAGTGCTACTAGACAGGTATCAGCCTAGTATACTGTGCTACTAGACAGGTATCAGCCTAGTATACCGTGCTACTAGACAGGTATCATCCTAGTATACTGTGCTACTAGACAGATATCATCCTAGTATACTGTGCTACTAGACAGGTATCAGCCTAGTATACCGTGCTACTAGACAGGTATCATCCTAGTATACTGTGCTACTAGACAGATATCATCCTAGTATACTGTGCTACTAGACAGGTGCCATCGTAGTATACTGTGCTACTAGACAGGTATCATCCTAGTATACTGTGCTACTAGACATAAATAATTATTATAAAATAAAATATTATATTTATATTAATATAAGAATTAATACTACAAATTTAATATATTAATATTAAATAATATTACATTACTAATATTATATTACTAATATATTATTATAATAATTATAATAATAGTTTATGAATATTATTATTATTATTATATTAATATATTAATAATATATTACTAATATATATGTCCTGCCTCTGCCTCGTTTTCCTTTCATTCTACTTTCTATGACCTCTTTTAATAGACTTTCCCCCTTAGAATGTGTCTTATCCAACTCTTCTTCCTATTTCTTAATACATTTATCAACTGTCTATCTGTACCAACTCTCTCCAGAACTTCATCATTTGTAACCTTTTAAGTCCAGCTACTCCTCTCCATTTTTCTCCAAATTCACCTTTCCAATGCCTCTAGTTTCCTAATATCTTCCTTTCTTAAGGTTCTTGATTCACATACATACAATAGCGTGGTCCAAACCAAAGCTTTCACTATCTTTATCTCTGTGTCTTTCGTTAGACTTTTTGTTAAAAGTTCTTTACTATTACCGAAGGCCACTTTTGCATGTGCAATCCTACTGCATAGTTCACATTTCCCATCATCGGTTACAATATGACCCAAATATTTGAAACTCCTTACCTGTTCCAATGTCGTACCATTTATTGTGATACTAACTTCACCTTTATTATGGGACACTCTCGTCACTTTGGTCTTTTCTATACCAATACATGTATTCTTTTGATGTCATTGTGTTCTCTAGAGAAGCATTGCTTCAGCTGCTGATTGAATCACTTCAGGATGAAGACTCTAACATTAGAAAGGTTTTAAGCTGTTGTTTCTAGTTCTTAATAAATTTATTATTTTTTGTTATACTTGTATATTATTTTATGTTGTATTTTTTGTAGTTCTACTATTTCAGTTAATACAAACTAGCCGTGCATGAGTTTGTCCATTTTCCTTTCACTGGGTTTTTGCCGTTTTGCACAAATCAAACGCAATCTGGATTTAGATCTAGATTATCAATTAGGCCGAACCAGTAGCATGATGGTTTATGAGTCCGACTGCTAACGAGTGGGTATAGATTTCGAATCGGTGCTTGTTCAATCTATGCCATGTTCTCTACTAAAGTAACGTTTATATTGGTTTTATATTTAGCTTTGAGACGCGTGTATGCTACTAATTATGCATCTATTGTATACTACTAACAATACTAGCTTTGGACTGAATTTCTGGATTTTGGAATTTGCACCGTTTTTGGACCTTCTTTTTTGCTCGCCGGCTTGATTTTGTCTCAATAGTGCTCGATGTTGTCGGTGATGACTGTAGCACTCTAATTGTTGTTGTTATTATTATTATTACTAATATACGTGAAAGCACTTGCAATGGCATGACGACCTTTTGAAGTGCACTCCACGTCCAACAGATACATGTATATTGTACAAATAAGCTTTCTCACGCTTTTCTATGGTTAGCATATCAATCAATGTCTAGTTAATCAAGATTTCTAGTGAAACGTCTCTTGTATATCTATTGTAGCTCGGCCATTAGTAATTGATAGCTAATAAATATAATTAAATTACATATTTTTATTCAGATCTATTATGACAAAAACCTGTACTGCTTTTTACATTTGTTTTCATTCCTGCTTATGTTAGGTTTCTAGCTATGCCATTGGTAACGCAGCGTTTCACAACAGCATGTTGTATAGTAAAGTTCTGCCTGCTATACCATTACTCGTTCAGCTGCTGCAAGATCCTGTTCAAAAAACAAGATCCAATGCTGCTAGTAAGTGTCGTTATAGCTTTATTGTATAACTACTAATTGACTTTTATAATTATTTAGTCTTTAACAATTTATTCAATATTTTTTAAATTGTTAAGATCTAATTAATTGTGTCAATTATTGAAATATCTCTGCAAATTAGTCAGAATAATTGCACTGAATGGCGTGTATAACTAATTACTTCATTTCTGCAACAGCTTGATTCTGTTATAGAAAACAGAGCATCAGGCCTTCTACTTGCTCTGCAGCTTGCGTCAACGAGTCTAAATAAGACCTTTCACCATGTGATACCAACAGTTCCCACGAACTTAGTGTCCGTGATCTTAGTGTCCGTGATCTTAGTGTCCGTGACCTTACTGTCCTTGATCTTAGTGTCCGTGATCTTAATGTCCGTGATCTTAGTGTCCGTGATCTTAATGTCCGTGATCTTAGTGTCCGTGATCGTAGTATCCGTGAGCTTAGTGTCCTTGATCTTAGTGTCCTTTATCTTAGTGTCCGTGATCTTAATGTCCGTGACCTTATTGTCCTTGACCTTAGTGTCCGCGATCTTAGTGTCCGCGATCTTAGTGTCCGTGACCTTAGTGTCCGTGACCTTAGTGCCCGTGACCTTAGTGTCCGTGACCTTAGTGTCCGTGACCTTAGTGTCCGCGATCTTAGTGTCCGTGATCTTAGTGTCTTCAATATCTTCGATGTCATCTCTCACTAGTATGCTGTCAAGTAACCAGTCCAAGGTACATATTCCTATACACAGAGTATGTTGTCACGCTCAATGTAGGGCACTCCACTGATCAAAAAGTTAATCCTTTCATAAAAGGCAATGCCTTTTCCCCTTTAATGTACCTTATAGTTTGGCTTCTGTGGTAGTGCCCTGATGCTTTCCTCAGTTCTCGCATAATCGTCTCTTACGGCACGTGTAATGTACCGTTAGTCTATTCTTCAGTGACTTGGACGCCACACGATAAATTTTATATAAGTTAAATCTATAATTCAAAAGAAATATAGAAGTAAAGAAGACCAATCGCTGACTATTACGGTTTCAAGACTAATGGTTAGGCCGTGAGGCAATTAAATGTGAAATGAGAGAAATTCTGAATCTGACGAACATGCACCTATGAACATATTCGTATTTATATAGTTGAATATATCCTTAATTTAGAAATTTTAACATGGCTGATTAACTTCGACTAAAGAAGAAGATAATGTAGGTCGTCATAAATACCATAAGTTTTGGAATTATCATTATTTTATGTTTAGATTGTTTGATTGATCGGTAGTGTAATCATTTTCATTTTAGAGAGTTAAGGAACAGTTTAGAGGTTTTTTAGTAAGAGAAAGCCCTCTGGTGGAATAGTAGTAGATAGACTATATAAGCCCATTACGACAACGTTTAAACAATTATTTATAGTTCCTGTCTAGATTAAACGACAATCTCTAAATGGATCAGTGTGCAGGGTGCGTTAAGTCATGAAATTATAAATGGCTGTTCGTGAGGTTCTGGGATCAATTCCCGGTAGATATGTTCGATGACTGAAATCTCGGACATTTACAGGTGTGAATTATTGGTTACCGGATAATATATGACTTAACTGCCGAACGATTCAGATATGTGATATTAAAAGTGATAGATATCATCATTAATGATCATTTCACTAAATGTGTTTGACTTTGACTATAACTCGGTGATATTGTATCTAATCGCCATTTTGTACTAGATTTTAGTAAGTGCTTGTCTGTTAACCTCTGTGGTCTGTTGATTTATGTTCTAGGTGCTCTGGGTAACCTGGCGATGAATTCTGACGAGTTGTGTCAGAATCTGATTAGAGAGAAAGCCGTCAACAGGTATGTTGTTGTTGTTGTTGTTGTTGTGTTGCTGTTGTTGTTGTTATTGTTGTTGTTTGCTCAACGAAATGATCATATTGCCGAGCTTTCGTTGTAGATATACCTCGGCATTATATACACTTTTTAAAATGAAATTCTCAATTGGGATACATAAAGTTATCGTTACTATTTACAACTTGCCTAAAAAGAAGAAAACGTGGATTTTTGAACACCTTGACATTGGCTATGTGTTAAAAGAGACAAAAATATATGTTCACATATAATTTGAAACAATCATTTTCGTTGCTGTCGTCTGCTGCTTCTTAATTCTTAATTGTAGCATTGTGATTTATTCCACAATAACTTCCTTTATATCTGAGCTCTAGGTTTCACTATTTTATTGAAGTACTTTTTCGGTGTCGCATGTAACTCTCACATTTAATCGCTGAGCCTGTGGCGTGATCGGTTAGGCTTCCTCCTGCGACTGACCAAGTGATGATTTAAAATCAAGACCTTACCCATCACTTATATCCTTTCGAGAAATGAATCTTACTAGCACCGGCTTTTGCTTTCAAAAACTATTAATGAAATTAATGAAATCAGTTACAGCTTAAGGAATATTTAGGATCTCTTTTTATATGCGACTAATTCTATTAGTCGCATACAAAAATACTGGCTGGAGTCAGTATTTTTACTGGCTGGAGCCAGCTTCAATAAAACTGGCTCCAGCCAATAAAAACAACTGGAGCCTGTGGTGAAGTCGGTAAGATACTCGACCGCGGATCAGTAGGTGTGGGTTCAAATCCTGGGCTCGCCCGTCATTGACATCGCTTTCAAGTGAGGAAACTGACGTTAACCTTAGCTTTACCAGCTTTATTACTCTTGACTAGATGTTGTTGTTGTTGTGTCTATCCAGTCTTATAGAAGCTGCTTGTCATGACTCTCACTACGGTGTACAAGAGGCAGCCCTCACTGCTCTACGTACCATGACCTGTCAGCCCTTACTCAAACAGGTTTTGAGTTGCTTCCGTTGTTGCAGTCCGAGCCAGCTATCTTATATTATAATCAATCAATCTTATGAGTTATGATTACACTTCTGCATAGTTCTGCTCATAGAATCAAAATAATTACAATAAAAATTTTAAACAATAAAAGTTAATAAATTAATTTAGTTTGTTATGATATTGTAAATTCTATGTAAAATAATTTAAATTTTTTTAATGTTTTATAATATATTTTATATTTGTTTATTTAATGTGGCGCATCTGTTAACTGATCTACTGAGTCTATGGCGCGCTGGGTTGATTCTTTTAGTTGAGTAGTGGAATAATATTATTTACTTTTTTTCAAAATGTACTGTGATTGAAATTTAGGAAATGTAAGAGATTGATTGTTATAGAAAGGCAGGAGTTTGTTGTTTGTTTGTTATTGTTCTTTAGAAGATGAATAGATTGAACTCTTTAAAGAAATTGAGTTTGTTATTTATATGCTAATATTATTTAAAAGAACAATGGATTGAACGCAATAGAGAAACAGAAGTTTTCATATACATGTTATTGTTATTTAGAAGATGAATAGATTGAAATCTTTAGAGAAACAGGAGTTTGTTATTTATATGCTACTGTTATTTAGGAGATGAATAGATTGAACGCTATAGAGAAACAGGCGTTTGTTATTGTTATTGATCTATATGTTATTGTTATTTAGGAGATGAAGAGATTGAACGCTATAGAGAAACTAAGGGTGGTGTCGCAGGAGTTTGGTGTGGGAGATATAAGTGTGCGCACACGCACCCCCACAGCACGCAGTAACGCGAGCACAATGATGAAGAGCTACACCAAACAGAGTGCAGCAGCCGTGGCCCATCAGTGCACGAGACTTGTGCAAGTTCTTACATATAGGAGTTGATTGATTGATTAAGTGTGCATGATTCTGCTGTTTTGCTTATATTATTTATTAGTGTTGATTTATTAAGTCTGCTCGGGAGAGGTAGACCACAATTGACGTAGGATGCGGTAAGAAAAACATGAAAAATAGGGGATTGACTGATGATATTGTGTGGGACAGGGAGGATTGGAGAAAGTCTATTCATATCCTGACCCTGGTTAAACTGGGATTTAAGTGAAGATGATGATGATGATGATGATGATGATGGTGATGCTGATGATTTATTAAGTCTTCAAGATTTTGCTATGTTTTGCTTATATTATTTATCAGAGTTTATTGATTTATCGGCAAGATTTTGCTGTTTTGCTTATAATATTGGAGTTGATTGATTGATTAAATATGCAAGATTTTATTTTATTTGTATTATTTTATACTTATATTACTTGTTAGAGCTGATTGATTGATTAAGTGTACAAGGTTTTGCTATGTTCTACTAAAATGTTCTATTAGGAACTGCATGTAATGAGGATTACTTAATGTTGCACTGTAATTATTCTATCTATCTAACAATATGTATGAGTCTAAATTGTGAAATTATCCGACTGTATCATGACTAATTTAGCTGTTTAAGTTTTTAGTAGTGATGATAATTTATTATTTATATGATTGGGTAAGGGGTTCATCGCGCTTAATTAATTAGTACTTGGATGATCGAGTACTTGGAGATCTTGGAAGTCCGAGTGCTGATGGCACTAAAAGAACGGCAAGGTCCTGAAATGTTGGAAGATTAATTACTAAATATGCCCCGGCCGAAATGGATGCGCTATCAAAAGGCAACGACTGGCAACGATTACCTATAACCATGGGGAGGAAGAAGGAATAACTTTAAAACAAAGAAGGCAGAAATTAAGCAAGTAAACTCTGTAACAGAACAGAGTATGTATGTATGTTTGTATGTCGTGTATGTAATCATACGAACAAAAAGTTGTTATCTGTTTTATGTCGAAATAGTCGTATACTCGTCATGTAATTATGTCAAAATAGTCATGTAGGGCCTAATCATCATGAGCATCATCTTCCCTTGAATCTCAGTTTAGCTAGGATCTGGATACGAATAGACTTTCACTTTTCCATTCGTTTTATAAAAATTGCAGCAACTTCTGTAGCTTAGGCGGATGCCCTTTCTGACGTTGATTTGAATCTTAGTGGTTTGTCGCCTTTTTACGACATGTGCGGTCTGTGGTTGCTCCATTCTTCAGCAACCCGGATGCAATAAAGGTAAACCTATGTTGACATAGTAATTTAATTATTATCACAATTGTTATTATTATTGCTATTATTATTGATATTTATATTTTCCTAAACGAATTGAAGAGATTTTGATAAGGTATGTGGCAGAGAGGAGTTGAGAAGGCCTATTCGTATTCTGACCCTAGTAAAACTGGGATTAAAGTGAAGATGATGATGATGATGATGATGATGATGATGATGACTATGATAATGATGATGATGATGATGATGATGATGATGCTATTATTTGTTTCAATACCTAAATGTGTTTTCTAATATGTAGTCACACTATACAGATCTCATGAACTTGTTGTTCTAAAATCTACATATGATATTGTTTTATATTGTTATGTGTTTTACTTGGATGACTCGTGATTATATCTCATTTATATATGATAGATGGTCGAGTTGGTAGAACATTTAACTTATATGCAGTTAATGTAATAGCCACGAGTTCCCACCCAACTCAGACCGTATCATTAGTATAGTTGTTATACGAAAACAGACTTTAAACTCTTTTCGCACTTTATTATGTGAGCAGAATATGTTCATGATATAAAAATTAGGAAACTAATATTGAGAAATTGATTGTGTAGTTATTTGTTAAAAGTTATGGGCTATCTTCGCGATTTCAGGTTCAACGCTTAGGCCTATCTATGACGATATTTAGTACTCTGTTGCCACGGGTAAGACTCGTCAAATAGTTTAATCAATTTTATCCATATCAATATTAACAACCCCACTCTAGGGAACCACACCCCGGGACACAACCCCACCCTAGATAACCACATCCCGGGACACAACCACACCTTAGGTAATAGGTAACCACACCCCGGGACACAACCCACCCTAGGTAACCACATCTCGGGACACAACCACACCTTAGGTAATAGGTAACCACACCCCGGGACACAACCCACCCTAGGTAACCACATCCCGTGACACAACCACACCCTAGGTAACCACGCTCCGGGACACAACCCACCCTAGGTAACCCCCACCCCGGGATACAATCTCACCCTAGGTAACCACACTCCGGGACACAACCCACCCTAGGTAATCACACCCCGGGACACAACCCCACCCTAGGTAACCACACCCCGGGATACAATCCCACCCTAGGTAACCACACCCCGGGACACAACCCCACCTTAGGTAACCACACCCCGGACACACCACACCCTAGGTAACCACACCCTAGGTAACCACACCCTAGGAAACCCCACCCTAGGTAACCACATCCCGGGACACAACCCCACCCTAGGTAACCACACCCCGGGACAAACTCCACCCTAGGTAACCACACCCCGGTAGACAACCCACCTTAGGTGACCACACCCCAGGACACAACCCCTCCCTGGGGGCCACACTCCGGGGCTTCACACTTTCAGAGGCATCCCTATAGCTCACAGAGGGGGCAGCCTCTTCCCGTACACCCAACGACTGGGTCGCTATATATGCCCCAGGACACCATGGGAGCAACCATCCCAACACACCTCACTTCAAACTCAAATCGGCACACCTCATGCTTCGGTCGCCATACCTAAATATTTCCCTACCATAATTCCATACCTAAATATTAGTGAGCCGAAGCTCGCAGCGCCGACCAGGGACAAGACGCCTCGAGGTCAGCAGTCAAGCAGAGGAGGGATTGATCGAGGTCAGTCCCTCCTCTACCGTAAGAGAGCCTTGTGGCCATTTGTTATTGTCTCAATTAACTGATGATTAATGAGACAAATCGGTGAAGATGTGGGTTTAACGTCAAGGTCAGAAGACTGAAGGGCTTCATGACGAATGCTTGACGCTGCCTACCACATCTCGAATAACCTCACTGGCATGATTTAACGCAAAGTGTGTGGAAAACACTCAGAAACTGACTCTTTAAACTACCTTAGAGGCGCAACTGTCACTAACGTGGAAGTTTAGCCTACTTATAAATTTGTAAATATAATATTGTATATGCTGATGACAATAAATTTAATATAGTCTTACTAATTATGTTTAAGTTGTACTATCACTATGATAAAACTATTCAAATAGCAAAACAGGTGTCGATTGCAATTTTTAGATACACCTACCCCCCGCCCCCCCTCCCCCCCTACAAAAATCATCGGAATTAGACAAATCTCATAATTGCCATAGTCCTTAGACGGGTTGTTAAGGTGTGCATTTAACTATTCGTGCATCAGCTGGCCCACGTACTTCCAATGGGTGACCAGTAGTCTAGAATGGTCTGCCCAAAATCTATATAATACTAGGCCTAGAGAACTCTAATTCGTTTGCCGATGTTTGGTGTTTACTTTTGCTCTATTTATAAAGGTCACTTCCATTTATATAATTCAACTCGATACAGAAGTACATACTGCTGATAATTTTATAACTTCAAAAACGATCTGATTTGCTAAAGATTAAATAAATTCGTCGGAAGTAAGAAGCTTCATTTTGAGGTTGGTGAAGGTCAAATAATGATCACGTGATTGAAAATCGACCATGACATTAAGCAATCCATTATAAACAATCTAAAATTCGCTGTATCACCAAGATGGAAATATTAATTTCAATAGGAACTTAGCATTAACAGAATAGTATAGCAGTTAGTGTATTTTCTTTACTAGTGATAAGAAATAGAATAGGCTTAAATAATTGTCTGTGAGCAGCCCATGTTTTATAACCTAGAGGCTAAACTAATGTTCTTGGCGATGTTATTGGATGTAATTAGGCTGAATCTACTTCATTTAATTGTAAACATTAAAGCAAAGGGTATTTAAATGCAAAGCAATCTTTAGATTTGCTGTTGAATGCGCTATGTGTCACCTCGGATTGGCAATCATTGCCTAATTTGCAGCCTAACTTAATGCGCCAGGCATTATTTGGTCGTCACTCGCCTATGCTCTAGCATTATTCAGCCTGATGTAAGGTATGCTTACGTGACTATAGGGATTAGCTGAGAGGTCAGGAACTCTGCGGCTGGAATCTGGATGCAATCTATGCTTTCAATTCTTGGCACTAGTACATCATAGGCGTTTAGCAAGCACGTAACCGCCTAGTGATTAGATGCAAAATAATTCGGTGTCTAAGGAGCGCCTAAATACACTTAAGCGCATTTTAAAATTATAATTTTACGGCATTACGTCGTAGTCAATTTATCTAATAACATTTTATACTGTCACGGGTTTCCCTACTTTACATCATGTTTCGTTGATGTTGCATATTACGCAGCAGTTATATGTAAAAATAATGCAAGGCTATAGAGTTATATTTTCCGAGTCTTACATAATACTTAAGATTGCAGCATGCACACTACCTTTCCTATATTGCTTCTCAATTTATTAATTTTATTTAGAAATACTTTCGGCTTATCATGTTACTGAAAATAATAAAATTTAACTTTTTAAATATAAATATATATTCATACATTAATCTCCCCCGTATTATATGACTATAAACCTTTTTTAATGTTTTTAATTTGTCTAGAACATTTTAATTACTGAAGTCATAGCAATATATAACCTCTTAAAATGGCCAGTCAAGCAGAGGCTGGCGATGATATCAAAAAGGATGCAGGGAAAAAAGTTGGATTCCGACAAAATCGCTCTCAGAGTATCACAAGGGATCTGTTTGAGAGAGAGCACAAAGCTATCGGCGTATTTACTAGCGGTGGTGACTCATCAGGTACTTCATCTTATATTTTTAATCTTGTATTCTTATACATTAGTGCAATTAAGTTCTTCTGTTGTTTAAAAAAGTTTTAATAAAGCTAATGTTAACATTACAGTCCTCACTCGAAAGCGATATCAGTGACGGGAAAGCCCAGGATTTGAACCCCACACATTCTGATCTACGGTCGAGTATCTTACCGACATCGCCACTGGCTCCAACCAAATTAATGCTAATAGGCATAATTAGTTTCTGTCAGTTTCCTCTGGTGAAAGTATATCATTGATGAAAGAGCCCGAGATTTGAACATGTATCTACTTAATTACTCATCGGGTGCATTCTCTAAATATTATGCATAGTATAAAATTCATCTGTAGCTTTATGGCTGATACTGAGTTACTTATAAGTTTCGTCTCTCAGAGAAAGTATCAGTGATGGGAGAACCTGGAATTTAACCCTACTTCTGCTGATTTACAGGCAGAGTCTAATCGATCGTCAGCCATTGATGTCAGTGACGGTCAGCCATTGGGTTTAGTAGGAGGCAAAATTTTAATACACTTCTTTTTAACTGCACGTCAATAAATGAAGAATAGCTATAGTGTGCTCAGTTAATGCGTGAATAGTTAATCAATGTGAAAGACTTATTTTTGACAGCCTTGAATGAAAAAATCTCCCGGATGTTGAAAGGTTATTTTTAAATCTGCGCAAGCTAAAATCAGTACTCTTTCAAAGGCAATGATTGGCAGTAACCATGGAAAGTAATGCTAAAGTAATGGAAACTTCAAGAAACAATATAAGCAGGGATACTCTGTAGCACATGAAGTTATCATGTTTCTAACCATAGAAAATAAACTGGAAAATAAACAATTTAAACAAAATGTGCAACTAAATTTAACAAAGTATAGGCCATCTCATGTTTCAGATCAGTAGATGCAGGTTCAGATACAACACTTGCCCTTTACAGATAGGCTTCAGAGACCTGACATCGACTTTAGCCATTGTTAGCTAACTGATTCTGCTCTGTGTGTATTGATTTTCGCTAATTAACTATTTAAAATTGATTTATCTATATTAATAGTTTTTGCTTTGTTTATCATCAAATTTGGGAACAAATGAAATATATGACAAAATACTTAAAAGTTGATTGCTTAATACTTATAAGTTATATCGTATAAATATTTACTATATTTTTATTGCTCTGACGTCAGGTATGAATGCTGCTGTGCGCGCTGTAGTAAGAATGGGAATCTATGTCGGTTGCAGAGTCTTTTTAATACGAGAGGCAAGTAATATAGTATTGCTTGCGTGATATCTTAACATTTTTGTGCATTTGCTACTTATTTAATATTTTTTACCAGATTTTTGTAACCCGATTTAAGCTAAACATAAAATTCAAGTCATCTCCTTACTTGTCATTAATTATTACAATTATTTATTATAGCTATTTGCCTTATGCTCTTTAATGCCTATAACTAACCTTACTAACTTCGGTAAATAATGTCTCCTGCTACTCAAAACCGTATAATTTTTTATGCATCATCGTCTTCCCTTGAATCGCAGTTTAACTATTTATCAATATTTTATTCAAGAATGAAATTGTTTATGTATGATGAATGTACTACATACTGGTAATGATTTAAATAAAATGACAATAATTTATCAATAGCGTTACGTAGTAAAATGCTTGCAAATGCTGTTCTATAGGGGTATCAGGGAATGGTGGATGGCGATGAATACATTGAGTTGGCAGAATGGAAGACAGTGTCCAGCATTATACAGAAGGTATGCAGGTTTGAAGATATCGAGAAATACATGATCAAATTGAACATATATAATGTGAATGATGCATTTATTCCATTACCTGATATTTGCGGAGAACTAGCAGAGGAAATTTTGAGCTAATATTTGCTTTAAACTATGAACTGAATCAAGCTGCTACGTTTAATAATATTGATATAGAATAATTATTATTATTTGGATATTTTATAATGTTTGTAAAATGATATTTTTATTTCTTTTTCAATGTTGAATAAATGAAGATGTATTTATCATTATATGGCTGCTAATTTTATTTGCAATCTTCTATATTTGATTATTAATTGATAGTTTCAAATTAGTTTGTGCTATTTTATTTATTTATAGGATTTCTTAATACCTGTGAGTCTGTTAAATGTGGCAAATTTGTTTATTCGGTGATCGAATTGTTGTGATCACAGTTGTTTTGTAATTATGTCGTTTAATTGACTGATTTGAACAGGGAGGTACTATGATTGGCAGCGCGCGCTGCAAGGAGTTTCAAACTCGGGAGGGCCGGTTGAAAGCCGCTAACAATCTAATCAATCATGGCATAACTAATCTTGTGTGTATTGGCGGTGATGGAAGTTTAACTGGTGCAAACCTTTTCAGGCAGGAATGGTCTGGTTTAGTGGAAGAACTTCTAAAAACTGGTTTGTTCTTGGAATAGATAGTACAGTAAATATATTTGTTTTTATTGGTATAACACAAGATATTGGAACACTTCGCTGATATTTAACTTTATGTAATTTGCTTGAAATATAAGCAGGCCATATTTTGCTGCATAATACGTAAGAGGAATGCTATCATCCTTTATGGCTTCATTTGGTTCCAACTCCTATCTGTTTTAGAAAAATTTCAGTAGCTGGGTAGTAGTTGAAAATGTTACAGCATTTGAGACAGGGTTTAATTCTGATGGTATTCTTATGATAAGAAAACAAATACTTTTATTAAATATATTTGATATATGCCATGATGTCACTATTCTAAAGGAATTTGATGTTAAAATTCACAAAATCCCTTCCTTCTCGTGTCTGTGTCTCTTCTTTCTCTGTCTTTCTTTCTTTTTCTTTCTCTCTCTCTAAAAGTAATGTTATGTCATTCTCTACAAACTAGAACTTGGCTGGATGAAGTCACACGCCTGCAGCTGGCCTATGGAACTGCACTGGCTGTTTGTAGATGTTAAAATGCAAATTGGTTTTTTAATTTACCTGATGACACTGCATAAAATGTCTGTGCTGCCATTGTTTTCTGTAAGACTTACTGCTTGATTTTGATCTACTCTTTTTAAAATTGCACTCTTTATCAACAGGAAAGATCGATGCTAAGCAAGCCATTTCCTGTGGTCACTTGAACATCGTTGGTATGGTTGGCTCAATCGACAACGACTTCTGTGGTACTGATATGACGATTGGGACAGACTCCGCTCTGCACAGGATTGTGGAGGCTGTAGACAACATTGCTACCACGGCTTCCAGGTAAGTCATACTCGTACACAACACTGCTACCACCTCAAACAGATAAGTCATGCCTTAAACAACACTGCTGCCACCTCATCCAGATAAGTCATACCTTAAACAACACTGCTACCACCTCAACCAGAGAAGTCATGCCTTAAACAGCACTGCTACCACCTCAACCAGATAAGTGATGCCTTAAACAACACTGCTACCACCTAAACCAGATAAGTCATGCCTTAAACAACACTGCTACCATCTCAACCAGATAAGTCGTGCCTTAAACAACACTGCTACCACCTCAACCAGATAAGTCATGCCTTAAACAACACTGCTACCACCTCATCCAGTTCAGCGATGCCTATACATTTGATATCAAATTCAAGTGTGTCTGTAAATATGTACTATGTACTATGTTTTTGTTAAAATTATTATGTTCAGTGTATGCTTTTGAAGACTAAAGCCTATTTTTCATAATTTTCTGTCACGAAAGCTCTGAGGTGATGAAACTAGCTCTGGATGTGAACCCTAGACCTACTGGTCTTCTATCACATTTTTATTATATTGCTTATTTGTACTTGGTTTACTGATGCCTGATTTCTGTACTAAACTATGGTTACTAAACTTTCTTGATGTTTTATTGTGCAGTCATCAGAGATGCTTTGTTATGGAGGTTATGGGTCGCCATTGTGGGTAAGTATAATTAATATTGTAATTTGATTGCATTTTTGGTGAATCAATTTGAACGTGCTTAATTGGCATATACAATTTTAATTTTCATTGATACTAGCAAGTAACTTTAATTTGCTTAACATGTTTATGGTTGAAGGATTTTAGGTTTGATTATAATTATATTAGTGATGATGTATGTGATGATACCTGTAGATGATAGTGATGATGTATGTGATGATACCTGTAGATGATAATGATGATGTATGTGATGATACCTGTAGATGATAGTGATGATGTATGTGATGATACCTGTAGATGATAATGATGATGTATGTGATGATACCTGTAGATGATAGTGATGATGTATGTGATGATACCTGTAGATGATAATGATGATGTATGTGATGATACCTGTAGATGATAGTGATGATGTATGTGATGATACCTGTAGATGATAATGATGATGTATGTGATGATACCTGTAGATGATAGTGATGATGTATGTGATGATACCTGTAGATGATAGTGATGATGTATGTGATGATACCTGTAGATGATAGTGATGATGTATGTGATGATACCTGTAGATGATAGTGATGATGTATGTGATGATACCTGTAGATGATAGTGATGATGATGTGATGATACCTGTAGATGATAATGATGATGATATGATGATACCTGATAACTGTAGATACCTGGCGCTTGTGACTGCACTGGCTACAGAAGCAGACTGGGTGTTCATACCTGAGTGGCCACCAGAGGTCGGATGGGAGGATGTTCTGTGTAATAAACTAGGAAAGGTCTGATTAATCAATCATTTACTTCAGTTATATGTTATCATGCTGTCGTCGTGCAGTAAACTAGTCATACGATAAATTGTAAAATGTCTGATTAATCAATACTATAATAAATTTGCAAAAGTAATATTATTGAATCAATTGCGTTAATTGCGTTAATTGCGTTAATTGCGTTTAGCAGAGGTACAATCAATTAAATCAATCCATTAATAATTGATAATCATGTGAATAAAAATTAATCATTTAGGCTTTGTGTAATAATGTAGTAGAGATTTGAATAATTAATCTGACGTCCCTGACATCATCCTTGTATGAGGAAATGGACGTTAAACCTATATTATTTATTATCAATCATATCGCATGTGTGATAAAGTAGTTGAGTTCTGATTGCTCAGTATGTCTCATCACTCGTCTTGTAATAAAGATATAGCAAAGGTCTGATTAATCAATCAGTTACGTCATTCATCTTGTGTTCTATTCTAGATTTAATCATTCTCTCAGTTATATTGCCCAACTCATAATAAAGTAACTAGAATATTTTATTTAATTAATTTAAGAATTTTAGTATTAGACAATGGGCTAGTGTATGTCAGAAAAGAATCAATTAAAATATTTTACAATTTATTATAAATTTATTACTATTTATTTATTATTTAGGCAAAAAGCACTAAGATCCAAACCAACTTCAGAAAGGGCATTCGGTCGGTGAGCGACTAGGCCCCAGAAATAGCTAACTAATTTCTAAAACAAATGGAAAAGTTCCCCACCCCAAAGAAAGGAGTGGAGAAGGTCTGATCTTATCCCGACCCTAGCTTAGCTGAGATTCCAAGGAAGATGTTGATGATGATGATTATAAAAGATATTAATATATATATATTTCTTTGTGACACTTTATGGGCATTGAGTGGTATTTCTTGGATTCTATTTTGTAAATGTCTGCTGATGAACACAGGAGCGAGGTCTGGGTCAGAGGCTGAACATAATTATTGTGGCAGAGGGCGCCATCAATCACGATGGTCAGCCAATCACTCCCAATCAAATCAGAGATGTAACTATTCTGCTCTACTACTGCTATATTTGTCTTTTTCTTTTTGTTATCATCTAGTTATACACATGAATTACTGCACATGTTAAGTTTCCTTTTGTTATTGAACAAATGAAACTTTCAGTCTTCTGTAGTCTTAATTAGTTCCACCCCTTTCTATAGTTACTATTATTCAAAGCATTTCTTATTGTTCTTTTCTCTGTTTATCTTATGCAGACTCTGCAAGCCTCATCTATTCATTATTAAAATTTAAAATCTAAATTTAAGCCTCTATGAAAATAAAATCCTACTCCAACTCCTCTGTTTTCATACTGATAATGTCGACTGATTTTGAGTGAGATTTGAGAAACATACACCATTCTGAGAATGATATAATATTACTTTTATCCTTTTGGGTTTTTTTATCATTTAAGATTAATTATCTAATAAGTCATTTATTTTGAATTATTAAAAGCAAATAACTACTGCTATATCAGAAACAAGATAATTGTTATTTTAGTAACTATTTTAATTTGTTTAATTGACATTCTATTTAATTAATTAAAAATGTGCATATGTTATTAACAAATCATTAATACATATATAAATACAGTATATCTGCATATTATTAACGGACCGGCACCGTTTAGGATCTCTTCTCTTTCTCTGAGTAATTTTTTCAGGTCATTTGGGTGAATCGATTTGTAGTGACATTTGATGGAGTGACGTCCCTGACATCATCCTTGTAAGAGGAAATGGACGTTTAACCTTTATTATTATTATTATTACATTATACAGCTGCTACTGATATTTTTCTGTATACCGCACTACTTCAGTGAGTACTGGGTCATGTTTTGTACATAGAGGTCAAATTGATTAATGGTTTCTTTGCTATTGTATACAAGTTGATAGCGACAAGACTGAAGTACGACACTAGAGTCACTATACTGGGTCACGTGCAGAGAGGCGGTCGACCTTCTGCTTTTGATGTCGTTCTGGTACGTTTTCTTTTAACTCTTCACTTCCATCAGCTATTGCTCTTCTGAAGCAGAGTTTACTAGATTATATAAGAAACATCTGATTAATTATAAACTGGAAGAAATACAGTCCTTGACAACAATAGATAGTATGATACTATGTATATTTTGTATCTATTGTAATATTTCTCTTCACTTAAATTTTCACTTCTGTTTTTAGTCACATTTTTAGATGCGCATTGCTGTTAAATAATAGGACAGGTAATCAGCTAGAGTGTAATTCGCTCTTACTGATGATCGTTTATTTGTATCTTGATTGATTTACACACCTATGTTTGTGTGCTGATTCATGATACAACTTAATAAACACAGTTCTCTCTCTCTGTCTGTAGATATTTAACTCTGAACTCTAAGGCAATAAAATAGTGCCAAAAGTATATTATATTGATCATCTTGGAGTGATTAATTTGCTGATTAATTAATTACTTTAATTCCTCATTCAGGTGTTCGCTCATATGCTTTTGAAAACAGCGCTGTGATAGACATCAAGACTTAGACTCAGGGCTGTGATATACATCACGACTTAGACTCAGTGCTGTGATAGACATCACGACTTAGACTCAGCGCTATGATGTAGTGTGTTTATAAACGCCATGACTGAGACACTTGCATATGTTATCAATTTGAGTTTATTGGTAAATGGGTTAGTTGGTTGGTTGGCTGGTCCATTGGTCGGAGGTTCTACTGGTCCATTCATTAACAGATTTATCTTGACAGATTCAGATTACTAATTGATTTATTGTAGGGGTGTCGTATGGGGAAGAAGCTGTGCTGATGGATTGATTGATTTATTGTTTTATTGATGGTAGAGATGTCGTATGGGTGTAGAGTCAATTCTGATTGATTGATTAATTGACTGATTGGATGATTATAGGGGTGTCGTATGGGTGTGGAGGCAGTGCTGATGGATTAAATGATTGATGGATTGATTGATTGTAGGGGTGTCGTATGGGTGTAGAGGCAGTGCTGGCCCTTATGGACGCTACACCGGAGACCCCGGCGTGTGTCGTGTCACTGGATGGCAACCAGACAGTCAGAGTTCCTCTTATGGAGTGTGTCGAGAGGGTTTGTTCATCTTCTTCTTCTCATGACTTTCTGTGTTTATAGAAGATTCTTTCAAAGATTATGCAGTGAAATGGGTAATGGTTATATTTTCTGGAAATTTTTGGTAAATTTATTGTAATTTTTCTTAATATGAAAAATCTCGCTTGAACTTGTTTATTTCACGTTACTGCACATTTCTGTTAGGCTCATTGCAATAGAAAGACTTATCGAAAACAATGGTGTATGATTAATATGGAACGAATTAAATATTTAGTTTTAGTAAAATTTACCTATAACGAGGAATTGAGGAATTAAATTACAATTTTAAGACTTTCAAGTCGATTCTAGTACAGTCGGGTGCTATGGCAGCTTTAAGAAAAATTGAGTATTGTAAAAATTTTAAAAAATTAGGTATTGTAGAAATTTTCTGAGGAATGTTATTTGGTTTAACTGACAAAATTAGAAGTAAAGTAGTTACTTATGACTTGAAGTAGAAATCAGAGTGACTAAAGGATATAGAGACAGAGACAGTGGGAGAGAGAAAAGAAAAGAAAATAAGGTAATTGTGTTTCAGTATAGCTTACTTAATTGATCCACATGCTGATTTTAATTAAATGATGTATTTTAATTGTTGGTAGCTCAAAATGTTATTAGTTGATTTAAAGATCCACTCGTATGTGAACATGAAGAGGAAAACAGAAGACAGAGAAGAGTGTAGGCGTTAAATACCATGGACCTGCCAGTAAGCAGTGCACTGAGAGAGAGAGAGAGAGATTAGTGGGAATATATTGCTCTGAGAGGTTTACTATTGATATATTGCTCGGATGAATTTTGTCTATTATTCACAGACCAAGGCTGTGAAAGAGGCTATGGATCAAAAGAACTTTGCTCGAGCTGTGGAGCTGCGTGGAAAGTTAGTAAACAACTGAATTTTTCTTTGCTTAATTCATAATTCATATAGACATCAGGTAATAAAGTATAATATGTATAAAGAGGTCGTAGAGACCATTTATTCGTCAGGAGGACGGCTGCCACTCAGAACAGCTCATTGAGCAGAGGCTTTCCAAGCTGTAGGAGCCAAACAAATCTGGACAAACGGTATTCGGATTTGGTGAAATAATTAAAGAAATCTGTTTAAGACAATGACTTGCAATCTACTTTAGTCATATTCATGCAAACTTATGAGTACTTTGAATAATAATATTGATTTAACTGTGTATATGATGATCTGATAATGTTTAAGAGTTTTACGAAAAATCTAAAATATTACAACTAGTTTAAGTAAATTAGTCACTCAATAATTATATACGTATATGTGTGTGTATGTATATATGTACATATGTATGTATGTATGTATGTATATATGTAGGTACATACGTGCGTACTTACGTACATATGCATGTATGTATGTAGGTACATACTAAGTACATATGTATGTATGTATGTATGGATGTATGTATGTATGGATGTATGTGTGTAGGTACATATGTAGTGATATTGCAAAAGTGTCATATAATTGTATCAGAAGTGCAGTAGGTATATTATGTAGAATATATGCATTTTAAAATGTTCAGGAGTTTTCAGAACAACCTGGAGTATTACAGAAAGTTGAGTAAAGTGAGACCACCCCAGGAGATGATCCCTGCCAGTGTTGATGGCTCAGAGCCCAGGGTATGCGTCTAAATAGTAATTCTTAGAAAATCTGTGACCAACTGTAAACTGTCTATCCATAACCTACCACTTTAATTCTGGCTCGTATTACATCTAGATTATGACCAGGATACCGTTAATCTGTGTTCTTTAATATCATAGTTTTCAGGTTCATTACATATATTACAAATTGGTAAAATAATTTTCGCAGATTTCTATAGTGATGGTGGTGGAATATGTGACAAATTGATGCGTTAAAGGATTTATTTTGTGCTAACTGAAGCTGTTTAATTTGTTGATCAATTCTGACATGAGATCATTTGAGCTCATTGAAACTAGCATGAACGTGTTATGTGCCTATCTAGTATGCGTGGTATATTTTATATGGACTTTTATAGTCATTTACAGTCAAATAAATGACTATATAATTTTTTCATAGTGCTATGGCCTCCTCAGAGATCTAGGCTTCCTTGGTAACGTTCACGAGTAATTTCTTAAGACTTTTCTGCTATATTGACAGTATTTTGAAAACACAGGATAATGAGATGAGGAACTGATGTTGAGATGATGTTGACATGATTTGAAGCGACTATAAAAGAATTGAAAGGGATGGCTATACTGTCATTTTGCTCTTTAGCTTCAATGTGAAATTTAATTCTTATCTAAATGTTCATTCTTTCTTGCTGGTATCTGAATACATAAAGCAAGTTTGCTTCGGTGTATTGTAGGTGTGCTTTCTAACTGTAATCAAGTCTTAATTTCAATAAATATCTGTCTTGCTGTACAGATATTTAGCTATGCTTAAGTTATGCTTAGGTAATATGTGTTTTTAGGATTGCTAGCTTCTAACTATTTGTTATTTCTTACTTTATTTTCTGTCTCGCTCTCTTTTTCTTTCTCTGTTTCTCTCTATCTCTCTATCTCTCTCTCTCTCTCTCTCTCTCTCTCTGCATCTCAAAATTATATTCTCAAACAAATTGTCTTACAATTTTTTGAGAATACTATCTATGCTATCTTCTAGCTCTTTAGTGCTTTCTTCCAGACAGTCTAGATCCCTTAATATACATAGCTTAAAGTTATGCTTTAATCAAGATATTTATGGTTTCTGATGTGGATACTCCCCATTGGCATCCTCAGTATTTATTTATTTATTCATACTTATGAAGTTTTCATGTTGGAATATTCGTAATTGTTCAAATCAAATTGCGAGAAATTTACAGTGGATATATTTTATACGTTTTGTATTATGTATTTACTTTATCCCTAATCTAATTACCTTAATACGTAAAGAAGGTTTATTTGTCTTAATATGAAATTATTTTATTGTCCTAAATAAAATTGATTAATGCATTGCGGTTCACTTAGAATACCTAATTATTTTCCATTTATTGTATCATTATATTAGTAGTATATAATCAGATATGTTAATATTCATGCTAATATTGATATAATATATCGCAATAGTATAATATAAGATATGTTACATACATACATACACGCATACATACATACATATGATAATCTGATATCTAATATATATCTTGTATATTATATTTCTCTCAAAATATTATTTGTTGTCATTTGCATTGATCTGCCATACATGTATATTGACTCCTGAATCCTGTTATAGCCGGTTTGTATACTTGTGTTTGACGTTTTGTTCGTTACATGCTGTAGACTAATCTCTGCTGCCCAGTTTCTTTATCGCTTTTGCTTTTAGTTGAAAAGTTTAGTTGAAAGTTTTAGTTAACAGTGTTTCGTTAGATGAACCTTGTGTGCGCAATTGCTTGCTAGCAATGGGTAAAGTGGGGCAAACGCAGGGGAACTGCCTAGCTCTAATTTTTCTGAGGTTCGTTCCCATTAACGAACCTCAGAAATTTAAGGGCCCATATTAGATACTAGGAGACCTGTAAATACGTTACGGGTGGCCCGGATTTTTTTTACTGTTCCCCTAGCTCTCAATTAAGGATATGAATCAAATTTCTCAATTAAGGATTAAATCTTCCCACTTTAACCACTGCTTGCTGGTGTTTCTTGTTATAACTTTCAGTTCAGTTGTTCTGTTGTTTTCTGTTATGCATTAACTTGTTCTAGAATATTTTCACTCTCTCATATTAAATTCACTATCTCGACAAACAGGTTGTGATTTGTGGTGTTTCCTTCCAATGAGGTAACAAGTCTGAAATCTGGTGGTAAATATTTAGTGGGAATTGTCAGTTTTTGGCTGAAATCTGGATTTATAAATAACATTCAAAGTACGCATTTTATGTGAATAAGCGTTAGCAATATAACAATTAGAACTCCTTTTTATTCTTATATTCGTCAGTTGTTACTTTACACTTTACGCCAATTAAAGCTAAACTCAATTCTAAGATTTTAAGCGTAACTAGACGATGTTTGGAAATATTCAGTAATTTTAATTTCTCCCGTTTGTATTCTCTGTTGATTTTCTGTGTTTTATTGACTCTGATGTTTCTACTGCTATGAGTTTGATGAAACAAGGATTATATAAATTTATATGCCATAATTTATACGACGTCGCTACTGGCTCCAGCCAGTGGCGACGTCGGTAAGGCACTCGACCGCGGATCAGTATGTGTGGGGTTCAAATCCTGGGCTCGCCCGTCACTGACATCGCTTTCGAGTGAGAAAACTGACGTTAACCTTAGCTTTTTTTATAAATAATAATCTTGGTCATTTAATATTCAATATTTACTTAATTGTTATTGTTATTTTTAATATATTTTTCATTTTTAAATATCTTTCCCATTGTTATTTCAATTACTATTTTAACAATATCTCTCTTCAGTGTTTTTCTGCAGCTGTTTCAGATACTGAATATTTTAAAGTATTCTATTGATTTACAAAGTAATTGTACTTTATATCCAGAATTAACCAGTTAACAGGCGATGGTAAATATAGCACAGAAATAAAATATAGAATTGCTCAAGAAAAAGACCTTCAGCAAGAGAAAAGAACTATCAACAAAAATTTGAAGAAATCCATTAAGATAACGACTCTAAACGCTTGTGTGGACCACGCTCCTGTACGGTTGTGAAACATGAATGTTAAGAAATGAGGATATCGGGAAAGTGGAAGCATTCGAAATATGGTTATGAAGAAGAATGGAGAAGATTAGATGGTCTGACAAAATTACGAACGAATTGGGCATAAATAGACATTTGATAAACATTATCAGGAACAGAAAGAAGAACTTGATAGTACTGAGAGGGAATGGTTTACTAACAGAGGTAGTTGAAGGACGAATGGAAGAAGAAAAGGTTAGATTAAGACCGAGACATGGAACGCTAGATGATTTGATATCCATATGTTGATATGAAGAGAACGGCAGACGTTAGAAATATGTGGAGGAGTTATATACCATGGACCTGTCAATAGGCAGTGCTCTAAGAGAGAGAGAGAGAGAGAGAGAGAGAGCGATCCAGAATTATGAGCGTTTGAGTTTTCAGTCGTACAATAAATTACGTCCGTGTGGCTTGATTTTTCTATTTTCGACACAATCTATTTTAATGTTATATTAATTTATTTATAACTGGTTAGATATTTCTGTTATTTTATTTCTAACTGTTTCTTGTTCATAGCATTCTTCTTAATATTCTAGTTTTCAGTATTTGTAGTAAGAATTTAGTCTCAATCATGAACTCCTATAACATGCACGCATGTGTTATTTTTAAAAATCGCAGATGTCATATTAGTCTATGACGTAGTCATAGGCTAATATAATATAGTCATTGACTAATATGTCATCTGAAGCTTTTTATGATATTCTACAAGGCCATGACATAGTCGTAGACTTTTATGACATCTGTGCATTTGAAAAAGTGGAACAGTTATATAAGGACAACTTTTACTTTCCAGTCTATTTTTTTCAAATTTATTGACACTTCATATTTTAAGTGTAGTCTTACTATTTATTTTAAGCTGTTTAAAAAATAGCTGTCCCGCATATTAGTTTTTTCATTAGTTAATTCTTATGGTGCTATCAATCTATGTCTTAAAATAAACTGCATGGTTACTCTGAGGGGAATTTAGGCTTAGCATGCATTATGCATATTGGTAACACTAACGAGTAGTTAATAATAATAATAATAACACACATTATAATGAAATGATCAACTGTGTTGATTTCTATCACTTTTTAATACCACATGTTTAAACCTTTAGGCAATTTAGACCGTTTTCCGTGTAACCAGTCCAGTGAATATCCGAGATTTTACTCTCAGATCAGCGCGGCTGGGATTCGACCCCGCGAGAGTTCAATTCACCTCAGAGTGTTTGTCATTTAAAACTTCATGACGTTACCCCTACGCTATTGAGACATTCAGTAGCTTAGACAGTTAGTAAGTTTATCATGCTTGTACAGATTGTATTGTATTTATTTGTATTGTATTGCATTCTATTGTATTGTAGGGTATTGTACTACACTCTATTGTATTGTATTGTATTGTACTGTATTATATTGTATTGTAGTTTGCCTACAACATAGGAGTTATAAACATAGGAGCGCCAGCGTGCGGCATGAACGCCGCCACGAGGGCCTGTGTAAGGTTGGGCCTGACTCGTGGCTACGGAGTGGTGGGCATCAGGTTTGGATTCGAGGGTCTGCTCCAGGACAATGTTAGTATATATCTGATTGCTTGTAGCTCTTCTGTTTTAATTAAAGTAATTTTAATACCTCTTTTTTCTTTTAAAAATCTTTTTAAATGTGTGACTCTTGCAATAGAATCCAATGGCCGCTGATCAAAGGGTAATACTCTTCTGTTAGTCTTAGTGACGGTAGCTCGAAGGTGTCGAGTTGTAGAGAATTCTGGCGCTTCTGACTCTTGATGTAAAGCTTATTTTGTGATATTTTATGAATTACAGTTAATAAGTGCCTTGCTTGAGTGGCTGTTTATTTCTATTGTATTTCTTTTTGTGCATTTTGTATCGTGCAGTCTGAAAAATATTGAGTAGTTCAACCCAAAAGGTACACCCGATTTCGAAAAGCAGACTAACGGCTATGCTAGCTTTTGGGTGTCTTTGTTGTTGCCAAAAAACAAGTTTTCCATCATTTTGGTATTTTCAGCTTCGACTAACATTACATTAACATAAGATTTCTACTGGGCAGGGGCGTCATTCCCTAAGAAATTTTCCTGCTTACCCAGGTATTGAAATTACAGAGGCATTTTGAAATGTGGATTTGGAGAAGAATGGAGAGGATTAGCTAGAC